>VRLP01003296.1:0-66927 GCA_009660295.1 Lophius piscatorius | reverse complement strand
GTGACTGGGTGGAGGGGAGAGACCGGCTCCTCACTCTGGGGACCCCGGTGCTCGGAACTTTCAGCTCTTGCGGAGGGAAGCAGCTGTACTCGAGCTGCGTCAAGGTAATAAACCTCCGATCACTGACAGGAGTCAGGGAGTCGAGGTGGACGGGGGTCTTTGGCTCAGACGTTTCCCCTAAAGGCAGCTGGCGGGTCCTGTATAAGCCTCCAGTTGAAAAACGGATGGGTGACCTCCAGTGGAGGATTATACATGGAGCTCTAGCTACAAACAGATACCGAGCTCACCTGGACCCGTGCACAGGGGATAGCTGCTGGTTCTGCTCCGACACAGAGGATGTAGAACATCTAGTGGTGTCGTGTCCTCGTTTAGCAGGTCTCTATGTTCTACTGCAGAGATGGGTGGAGGCATTGGGAGAGGTTTTCTCTGTCCCACTGTTTGTTTTTGGACCTAAATACACCCTGAAAAAATGCAAAACGTTGGTTCTAATCAATTTTATTTTTGCAAATGCTAAGCTTGCCATTTGGAAAACCCGTAAAAATCAGAATTTGGGAGAGGGTCCAACTGATCCCATCCATAGTCTGAAAGGTTTGGTGGCGGCTCGTCTAAGGGTGGAACACACTTACTACCGTCTGACCCACAACATCGGTGCGTTTAAAGCAGTATGGGCCATCAAACAGGTCCTGTGTTCAGTGGGGGAGGACACCTCTCTGGTGCTGAACTTCTAATCCTGTTTGTGTGAGCAGAAAAATTTCTGTCATTATTGTTCATGTCGGAATGGGCATGTAAGAATATTAACTAATGTACCATAAATAAAGGTTTGTTAAAAGTCTTCTTCACATTCTTGTTCTTGTTCTTGTTCTGGTTCTTCTTCTTGTTCTTGTTCTTCCTCTTGTTCTTGTTCTTGTTCTTCTTCACGTTCTTGTTCTTCTTCTTCTTCTGGTTCTCTTTTGTTCTTCCTCTTGTTTTTCTTGCTCTTCTTTTTGTTCTTGTTCTTCCTCTTGTTCTTGTTCTTGTTATTCTTCACATTCTTGTTCTTGTTTTTCTTCACGTTCTTGTTCTTGTTCTTCTTCTTTTGTTCTTGTTCTTCTTCATGTTCTTGTTATTCATTTTGTTCTCGTTCTTCTTCACGTTCTTGTTCTTGTTCTTCTTCGCGTTCTTGTTCTTCTTTTGTTCTTGTGCATGTTCTTGTTCTTCTTCTGGTTCTCTTTTTTGTTCTTCCTCTTGTTTTTCTTGCTCTTCTTTTTGTTCTTGTTGTTCTTCATGTTCTTGTTCTGGTTCTGATTTTTTCTCATTGTTCATTGTTTACCATGTTTGTCCTGTTACTTTAGGCAAAGCTGTAAATATATATATATATATATATATATATATATATATATATATATATATATACACAACACTAAAATCTCAGGAAGTCCAGAGCTGCCTGTTGCTCTTGTACGATGTTGTATTTCATCATTGCATCTTTCATTCCTCTTTATGTCACATATCATTTATTTAGCAGCAGAGAAAACAGATCCGTCTCACGGCAGCAGAAAACTTTTAGAAGTTTGTTCACATTTGATGATCCGTGTCAAAGCGACGCAATTTACACCAAAGCAGCCCCGAGTCTCTCTTTCCTTCCTCCTCAGTTACACCCACACCTTCTTCTTCTTCTTCTTCTTCTTCTTCTTCTTCTTCGTCTTCTGACTCGTTTGTAAGCAGAGAATATCAGTCAGACAGAATAAGAACGACGAGGCTGCTTATCCTCCGCCGTCTGGCTAATGAAGCCCGCGGTGTGATGGAGACCATCGCTGTGATGCTGCGTGGAGACGCGAGGCCCGAGGTCCGTTATGCAACATCCGCCATTGTATCCATGTAGATCAGATTCTGGTGCTGATTCCTGGGCCGCATACATTAATAAACCGGGTCCGTCTCTCCGCTGCTCTCAGTACCTGCCGCCGCCGCCGCCGCCGCCGCCGCCGCCGCTCCATCAAGCTCCACCAGAAAGCGGGAGAACAACCCAGATTGCTATTTTTAGATGGAGGTTCCTCTTAGAATATAAGTTACAACGGCGGGAGGGGCAGGTTTTCATATGAGACCCTGGTGGGAAGCTAAAAAGTGCTAAATTGAAACTAGTACCAGGAAAACATAAATAGGTAGAATAAATACCTCCATCTAATGTTGTGTTAATCGGTTCAGTAGTTTGTGCTTTATAACCTTTTAATGTCATGGAAAGAGAAATAAAACTATGGCAAAAACAAAAAAATTAGGGGGCGGGGTTTAGGAATTTCATTTAAATTTAGATTTTGGGCTTTTTTCAAATTCTGTATTTTTGCTTATGGTTTATTTCCTTTGTATTGTAAGTGTAATTTATGTCCAAAATAAAAAAGGTATCAAAAAAAAACAGATAGATGTGAGTGAGTCGAGTCATCGGCAACAAATTTGGACTAAATCGGACCAAATATTTAGGCAGATGTCTGAAAACAGTGTTTTTTATTAAAAAAAAACAACTTTTCAGGATAGAGCTCCCCCTAGTGTCAGAAACACACAACCCATCATTCCCCAAAACAATCCACTTCTTCCTCACACTGAGGTCTATGTAGCTAAAAAGTTTGAAAACATTCCAAGAAACAGTTTTGGAGTTATCACGTAAACAAGAAGGATCCGCGGCGGCAGAAGATTAAACGTATCATAGTGACGATTTATCAGGAATTTTTCCTATTTCATCGAATTAGCTCACTCTTACTAGCGTTTATGATGAACGCAACCGTTTGGTAAAGAATTTTTTTGAAAAATATTTGACACGTGTTAGACTTTTGTTTGTATCAAGTTACACGATCCCGTGAAAAAATATCCTTATTTTCACCGGACGAAATGGTGACTCGAAATTTGCTCGACCGAAAAAAGTTTAGCAGGACATAAAAGCGTTTATTAAAGGTGCAGTGTGTAAAAATGTCGTGACACCTAGCGGTGGAGATCCAGATGCTGTTAATACGCCTCAGCTAAGAATGGATGGCGGCCTGTCAAGGGTCAAAATGATGTCATCACCTTCAACTGCACCCCGTATCCTTTCAAATGTTGATGTTCCTTTAGATGCATGTTTTAATAACTATTTATTCACAGCTTACATGGAAGATAATGAATATTCATATAAGTTCTGGGGGGGCCGACACAGATATAAAAATGGAGGATCATACTTACTTTGCAGCATCGCTGTCAAAGAAAGGAAAACAGAAAGACCCGACTCGTGAAACTGTTAAATGGTGGACTAACATGAAATTCCCCGTGATGAAAGTGATTCTTAAGTGTGTGTTTTGTGTTTGCAGATGAAATGTTTGGGAGGTGTCACTCCGTCCCGGTGAAGGACGTTTACAGCTACGATGTCACCCCCGCCACGGCGCAACGCTTCAGGACGCTGCTGGCGAAACTCTCCGACAGAGGTTAGAAAAACACGCCAACCTCCTCAAAGTCAAGCGTCTAGGCGATACGCGGCTTTACGTCGAGTTCTGAAGAACGCCCAACATGTGTCGGTCAATAAATAAAAACAGAGTTTGAAGTCTTTTCAGACAAATAAGACATATCAATGAAATGAATGTTAGTCACATGACCAAGACTCCATTAGAGCCCCAATGGGAATAAAGTTCTTCCAGAGAAGTCCAAAGTCTCTGTGTGTCAATATATATATTTATTAAATATTCATGGTCGGTGCTTCACTCCCCGTTTTTGACTTTGGTAGAGTTTCTTTTCACGTTCACAGCGAGACACTCGATCCAACGACAAGCGCAGGAAACAGATTGTTAGCATTTTTGCTAGGAAGGCGACGAATGTCGGCTCGTTATAAAGATGGACGACAACTTCCCGGATCTCGTCTCGTTCACTGGGTCGGCATCTCGGGCCCAATTTCAAAGTGATATTTGAGTTTTGCTTCTGGTAACTCAGGGGTATCCTGAGGGGGGTACCACAGGGCTCACGCCCCGGACCCTTCTTCTTCTTCTTCTTCTAGTCCATGTGTCATTTTCCGTTCACTCACAGATGACGCCCACTTTTACCTCTCTTTTAACCCCAATGATTGAAATTGAATAACTGCCTTCCTGACCTCAGACGCTCCATGGATCAGAACTTCCTGCGGAATTATTGGGCCCTGTCCATCCATGATCTCTGTCTTCACCCACTAGAGGACACATAATTGTTTCGGTCTCGTTAGAAACAGCTCAGGGATCAGTTTTGTGATGTCCAGCCGTCACACAGGCTCTTTTACTTGATCTTATCTCAGAACGTGACCTCGAGTGGACCAGAACTTTATAACAGAACTTCCTGTAAAGGTTTGACTTTAAAAATGAGGAGGAACCTGGAATAATTACGCTCTTGAACCTCGACCCCGTGACCTGCTGCTGCTCGCCTCTTCCTCTGTGGCGTGAAGCTGCTCCTACGGTTTTCCACCACTAGGTGGAGGCAGAGCCTCGGAGGACTCCATCCCTCCACCTTCTTCATGTAGCTCTGCTCTGAATAACAAGACCTTGAACAGCCGGTTGCTCCCCAGAGCTTCTCCTGACTGCACAGAGGATCGTGTCAGAAACATTTTTCATTTGAGTCTCCCAAACAACAAACAACAAACAACAACAACAACACAATGACTCTGGTCTGATACGCCGAGTCGGCTCTCTGCGGGTGAGCGGCGGAAATATTCAGATTTCACAGACAGGCGACGAGTTTGGAGGCATTTGTCGGGCGGTTTGAAGTGAAATGAATTATGCAAATGAGACGTTTGGCCCCGGCTGTCTGCGGAAAACCATTAGGGAGGACGGAACTCCGAAGACACTGATGCATCTGCATTTCAGACAACCGCCATTCCACCCAGAAGATAACACAGTTTGCCCTCGCCGCCTCTTCTTCTCTCTAGCATAAACACACAGATATAAGAATATATTCTAACAAACTCTCCTGAGGAGAGTTTTTCTCTCTCTCGCTCTCTCTCTCTCTCTCTCTCTCTCCCTCTCTGTCTCTCTGTCTCTCTGTCTCTCTCTCTCTCTCTCCCTCTCTCTCTCTCTCTCTCTCTGCCTCTCTCTCTCTCTCTCTCTCTCTCTCTGTCTCTCTCTCTCTGCCTCTCTCTCTCTCTCTCTCTCTCTCTCTCTCTCCAGTGTGTACAGCAGGGCTAACTGGCCCCCTGTTTTCAGTCTTTATGCAATGCTAAGCTAATTGTCTCCCGACTGCACTGTAAAAACAAAATTGTAGAAGAACTTAAAAAACTTACTTCAACAGGATACAAAAAACAAATTGAGTTATTATAGTGACACAAATGATGTACTAAGTAGTACTCGCAGTAGTGGTAGTGGTACTTCCAGTACTCGTAGTGGTAGTAGTACTTGCAGTAGTATAATCCAAAAAATACTGAATTTAATTATATGTTACCAGTTGAACATTGAATTTTAGTTTTTCAGCTAGATATTCATGATGTGATCGCAATCTCAGAAAATATCACAGTAGTTTTGGTATTTTCGACATTATTGTTCTTATAAATGAGTTTATTCGAATCATTTTCTAAACTTTGGGGCTAAAAAAATCAGTAAGAAAATTGCAGATTTCCTTTAAAGAAAAGAGAACAGTGATGGCAGGTGTCACCGTTTAGCCGTGATTTACCCATACTGCCCCACTCCACCCCCACTCAATTAGGGGGGACTTATTTCAATGAGAGAAGTTGGTCAAAAGATAAGATGGTCAAAAATAGAGAATGCAATTTTCTTGACCGATCAACCAAATTGTAAAAGGTCTGAGCGGCCGATACCGATTTTTACAGATGTCTATGTTTTTTTTAAACGTTTTGAAACCATAATTGACAGCACACGTACTGACAGCACACGTACTGACAGCACACGTACTGACAGCACACGTACAGACAGCACACGTACAGACAGCACACGTACTGACAGCACACGTACTGACAGCACACGTACTGACAGCACACGTACTGACAGCACACGTACTGACAGCGGACTCATGGCTGGTTCTGCGCTATCGCTAATCGCGGTCGATTGCCGACAACATCAAAAAAGGCATCGCCTCTTGTCAAAATGAACATAAAAATAAAACTACAAACCTAACGTTTCCATATCCATCAGCTCTCTCTCGCTTTCTCTTCGCCCTCCTACATCCACCCACACCACCTCCTGTCACACAGGACCCCCGCTCTCACGGCAGACTGAATGGAGGCCCTGCAGACGTGAAGCCTTTTTCAAAAAAACCAAGGTCAGAGCTTCCGTCGGCTGAAAAGCAGCGATGCTACTTTTCAGTTTGCACAGAGCGCAGAAACCTTTCTCCACTTCCCTGTTCCACCGCTGATGGACCCACAAGCTGCAAAATCGCTATATTTTCATATCACATCGTGTCTTTTATGCTCTTCTGTTACATCGTTCTAACCCACAAAGGTTATCCGTCCAGGTTCTGGCTTAGATTTCTGCTTCCATCTCAGTGCAGTGAAGGGAAAAAAAAAAGGTTCTGAAGTTGGATTATGGTGCATCCAGCAGCTGGTTTCCTCTGAAGTTTCCCTCAGGATCCCTGGAGATTAGAGTCTCATGATGATTGATCTCAACGATCTCAACCTACTGTCAAACTTATCTTAACTGAAAAGGGTATGAAGCCCGGCTTACTGGCCAGGAGCTGGGGGTCTTTTTTGTCTACCTTAATATGAAATCAGAACTTTCCTCCATGTCTGATTGTATTCCATAAAGACACAAACACGTACCTGATCTCCTGACTCATGAATACCCGGCCGGAGTCTTCAGCCCAGGTTCTGTTAGCCGTCCGGACCTTCCCGTTCAAGGCGCCCCTTCTCTCTGGAGCAACCTCTTTTTTTAAAAACACACTTTTACAGACACACTTTAACGGGGTCAGGGTCTGAATTCGACTTGTCTTAATAATTCTTACTTTATTCATCTGATCATTAAACATTACATACACACCGTTTATATTGATTTAGCACATCAAACGTCAGATGACTACAAATCCTGGCTTTGTCTTTATAGATTGACCGGAATCTTAATAATAATCTGGTTTAAAATGGAGCCAATCCCAGCTGACATCGGACTAGAGGTCCGTCACACCCTGGACAAGCTGCCAGACAACCATTCAGGCGATATAGAGGCTTCAAGTTGATTACGTGTTTTTGAAACCCCCCTTCTACATGAGGGAGAACATGAAGACATAAAGGCCCCAAGGCGGCGGTGGGGGATTTGAACCGGCAACCTTGTTGCTGTGAGGCGACTGTACTATCCACTGCTGGAGTTCTTTGACTGAAACAAGATTAGAATAGCCCGTCTGATGTTGTAGTCCACTAAAACTCGTGATGCTAAAAGACACTGAGGACCACCAGGCAACAGAATCTCCTTCAGGGATAAAGGCTCCAGGGGTCGCCCTGAAAAAACTGGACGCCTTCTCTCCCTCTTTTCACCAAACCGTCTCTTTTAGTCTCCCATTCAGAGGTGGACACATCTCACGTCGACTTCTATCCCGGAGAGCCTGGCGGCCCACATTTCAGAGGCCGCTTTGGTCTGTGAGAAGAGCAGAGCCACTCTGAATATCCTGGCAGGGGCTCAGACGTTTATTAACCTGTCGTGTCAGATGCCGTCTGTTTGCCCGCCGTTAACGCTCATTTTCTCAGCCGCTGCGGCCGCCATTAAAAGCCCGCTTTATGGCTCTTTGATGGTGAAAGTTGGCCCGACACACCGCATCGCCTCAAAAGAGGCTTGTGTTCTGATTGGTGGCGGTTGTGGGGGTAATTCATTTTGCAGGGGTCTAAAGAAGACGTCCGGGGGCTGAAATGTTGTGTAACGATTAGAGACCATTTAATTAGATCCACTATGTCAGAAGTACAGATTCTGTTAGAATATATGTCGTTACTGGTGGACAGTAGAATGAGACGTTGGGCAGGGGTGGCGGCGCTCTCTGGAGGACCGCCATCAAACTCCAGCACTAAAGAAGACCGATGCGGCGTCTGCGCTGCAGAGGTTCAGGAGCAGGAGAGAGAGGAGTCGGAGAGAGGAGAGGGAGTAGGACAAAAGTCTGTCAGATGTAGACCGGGGGTAAACCCTCGGCGTACTCAGAACTCAACAAATCCCTTTTTGTTTCTGATTATATTCACGCTGCTTACGGCAAATTCACCTTGTTTTAGACTGAACACGCCTCGAGAAACGTATTTTCTCCTGGGTCGACAGCGTACGCTGTAAAATTAGGGGTATATCTTTGAATAAATGGAATATAATATTCATAAGAATGTTTCCTTGTTGTATAATAAGCAGCAAAAGAACGTTGTGTCCTGATGTTGTGCTCCGAATAGGAAAGTGGCAATGTGTAAGAATCTGAGCAACTTTGACAAGGTGTCGGAACAAACAGTGACATCACAGCGTGCTGCATGTGGGGCCACAGACCGGTCACAGTGACCCTGCTAAACCCAGTCCAACAATGGACACGCCAGTATCAGAACTGGACCATAGAGGGATGGAAGAAGGTGGTCCGGTGGTCTGATGGATCACGATTTGATTTGCATCGTGTTGACGGTTGCCGCTGGCGTTGCTTACCCGGTGGAATAGGAGGTACTGGGATGGCAAGATGGCCATCCTGGGTCATCGGTTCTGCTGAGAAAACTTTGGGTCCTTCCATTCATGTGGATGTTCCTTTGACACGAAGCTCCTACCTAAAGCTGGCTGCAGTACTCCCATTCATGGAAACGGTATTCCCTAATGGTAGTGGCCCATTCTGAGTTTTGGGATTAATTAGTAGTACTAATAGTCATAGCAGTATTCTAGGAACTAGTAGTAGTAGTAGTAGTAGTAGTATTCCTCTAAGTCGTGGAATGTCCTTTCTCTGTACAAACTAGAGATTTAAGTTTACCAGCTGACATCTGCGGTTCTCTCCATGTTTTTTTGAGTGCAGTACTACTAGTACTAGTAGTACTAGTAGTACTAGTAGTCGTAGTAAATATAGCATTCTTCATAGTAGTAGTATTAGCAGTATTCCTATAAGTCGTGGAATGTCCTTCCTCTGTACAAACTTCAGATTGAGGGTCCCCAGCCGACATCCTCTGTTTTAAGCGGGCGCCCTCTGTTCTGTCAGGACCCCCATCATGCCGTCCCACATCTGGAGCCGCAGTCTGCATCAGTCCAATCTTTCAACCGACGTCATCGTTCATCTGCCAAATGTCTCGCTCCGTGTTGTGCTTTGCGCGGGTCGGCCATATTTCCGCTAACATTTCGTTCCGCCACCCCATCTGGCGTTGGCGCCGGCGCCTCTGTTCCGGTGCCAGAAAGCTGTTTGAATGCATGTTAAGCATAAGAAACAGACGCGGCGGCCCGGGCGGCCCATCAAACTTGTCCTTTTGTGCACTTGCTGAAATGCAGGAGAGAATTCTCATTCTTTTTGTTCCGTGCCTCGTCACTGATGCCGATACTCTCCACTTGCCAAGTTTGAGTAAATAGGAGTGGAATTTCTGGCTGACATTGGCGCTCAGACGACTCGGGGATGAAAATGTGACGGACAGCAGAAGAGACGCAAACGCCTGGAATGTTCCTCAGGTTGTCCTTGTGGGGACTCGTTTGAGCGGAGTAGTACTTTCAACGAGTATTAAAGTATATTGTTCACATCAGAGGGGTTTAACTAATAAACAGATAATGTTAGAGTACTCGTACAATTATCGGAAAGACATTTGGTCATTCCCTGGCCTCTAGTAGTAGTGGTAGTAGTACTCGCAGTAGGGGTAGTGGTACTTGTAGTAGCAGTAGTCGTAGTGGTAGTAGTATTCGCGGTAGAAGCTGTAGTCATTGTATTAGTTGTCTTAATAGTAGCTGTAGTAATAGTCATTCTTTAGTAGTAGTCATAGTGTAGTTTGTCATAGAAGTATTACTAGTAGTCGGAGTCGTATTTGTAGTAGTATTGATAAGTAGTCATTGTTAGTAACAGTAGTCGTTATAGCGGTAGTTATAGTTGAGCAGTAGTCAAAGTGGTAGTAGTACTCGCAGTAGCAGTAGTTAAAGTGGTAGTAGTACTCGCCGTAGTGGTTCTTGCAGTAGTCGGAGTTGTAGTAGTACTCGCAGTAGGGGTAGTGGTACTTGTAATAGCAGTAGTCGTAGTGGTAGTAGTATTTGCGGTATTGGTAGTAGTCATTGTATTAGTTGTCTTTATAGTAGCTGTAGTAATAGTCGTTCTTTAGTATAAGTAGTCATAGTGTAGTTTGTCATTAAAGTATGACTAGTAGTCGGAGTCGTATTTGTAGTAGTAGTGATAAGTAGCCAGTGTTAGTAACAATAGTCGTGGTAGTCGTAGTTGTAGTAGCAGTCGTAGCTATAGTAGTTTTAGTAGCAGTAGTTGTAGTAGAAGTCATAGTCGTAGTTTCGGTAGTCGTAGTAGCAGTAGTAGCAGTAATTATAGTGGTAGTAGTACTTACAGTAGCAGTAGTTGAAGTGGTAGTAGTACTCGCAGTAGTGGTAGTAGTAGTTGCAGTAGTGGTAGTAGCAGTTGCAGTAGTGGTAATAGTACTCGCAGTAGCAGTACTGGTAGTAGTACTCACAGTAGTGGTAGTAGTACTCGCAGTAGTGGTAGTAGTACTTGCAGTAGCAGTGTTGAGCCTTCTGGGTTTTCCATTCCAGTCTTACTGGAAGAATGAAGAATTTCTTCTTCTATGTCAGATAAAAATGAGTAAAGGTCCGTCTGTGGTTCTAAATGTTCTCTGTGGTTCTAAGTGTTCTCTGTGGTTCTAAGTGTTCTCTGTGGTTCTAAATGTTCTCTGTGGTTCTAAATGTTCTCTGTGGTTCTAAATGTTCTCTGTGGTTCTAAATGTTCTCTGTGGTTCTAAATGTTCTCTGTGGTTCTAAGTGTTCTCTGTGGTTCTAAGTGTTCTCTGTGGTTCTAAATGTTCTCTGTGGTTCTACATGTTCTCTGTGGTTCTAAGTGTTCTCTGTGGTTCTAAATGTTCTCTGTGGTTCTAAATGTTCTCTGTGGTTCTAAGTGTTCTCTGTGGTTCTAAATGTTCTCTGTGGTTCTAAATGTTCTCTGTGGTTCTAAATGTTCTCTGTGGTTCTAAGTGTTCTCTGTGATTCTAAATGTTCTCTGTGGTTCTAAGTGTTCTCTGTGGTTCTGTCTGTAGGTCTGACCTGGGAAGATGACACCACTCAGCAGGTTCTGTCCAAGGAGTTAAACAAGCTGAGGAGGAATCCCTACAGGCCTCAGCAGAACGGACCTGACTACAACACGGACAGCAGGTCAGATGCTTATCCCTCAGTAGAACCGTTTGAACCCGTTTGGATTTGGTTCCACAAGAGAAAGTTCTAAAAACTGGTTGGGTTTCACACTGACTGGAGAGGCACCAGAACCATATCATTATGTCACAAGGGCCCTTTTGTTTGGTTACGATGACCCCGCCTCCAGCCACCGACCAAACAGGTTCTTGTTTCTAGACCAGCAAGAGTTTGGTTCCTCTCTGGCACCAGTTGTCCTTTGGTTGTGGAAATGAAAAGAACCGGTTCTTGAACCCTGTCTTTCCCACAGGATGGCAGCGGAGGCCAAGAACCCAGTGGACCAGAGGTTGAAGCCAGTGGAAGTGGAGCTGAGCAGAAACCTGCAGACCTACCTCCAGCGCCTCGGCCTACTTCCAAAGACGTCATCTGTCGCGGGTCTGAGCCCGCTGGGCAAGGTGAGGGTTCTAGAGTTCTTGATTAACGGGTCTCACTGGATTCACTCCTGTCGTTGGTTGGAGATGCGACGAGCTGCAGTTCGCGGGAGGGGGGGGGGCTTTAGGGTCTTAGGGTGAAGTGGGAGAAAGAATGGGAAGACAAAAAGGTTTCTGGATGTGGAGCGAGAGGACATGCAGTTGGTTGGTGTGACAGAAGATACGGAGGCGAGGAGAAGATGGACACAGGTGATCCGCTGTGACGACAAACTAAAGAGGAAGAGGAAGAATCTGGAACTTAAACCTGGAGATGCCACTAAATTTTACACGCTGCACCTTTAATTTCATCCACTATTAGATTAGAGAAAGTTATGAAGCAGATATCTGGAGGAGGAGGAGGAGGAGGAGGAGGAGGAGGAGGTACACAAGGTTTTACCTCACAGTCCAACTTCGCTTCAAAGCCACCTGACTCTGTTGAAGAAAAGAGCCCACACACACACGCACGCACGCACGCACACACATACACACACACACACACACACACGCACGCACGCACGCACACACACACACACCTTCACAACAGGGTTCCCGGTGTCATCCCTCGCCGTCACCCCCCCCTCCTCACTGATGGCTCCTCCCAGCACGACCGTTAGGAGCCAAGTAATACCAGCAGAGAGTTCAGGAGTTCAGCGCTCTGATTAATAACCCTCCACCTCACGGGCTCCTCCGCTCCTCCGCTCCTCCGCTCCTCCGCTCCTCCTCGGAGCGCGCCTCGATGGCGGGGGCCTCCCTCCTGCCGGAGGAGCACGGCGGCCCCACGCCCGCAGGCGTCGCTCGGGGGCCCGTGGGCCTTCTTTGAGCCCGGGGTCGGGAGCAGGACTCGGCGTGTCTGCGAGGGGCAGGAACCGGACCCAGTGTGTGACGGAGAGGAATAAAGGTACCGTCAGAGAAGAATCCGAGGAGGGGCCTCTCACGTATAAAATCATAAAGAAGTATGACAGCTGCGAGGAGCCGTTTGTTTCCCGTATTGTCATGATAATTTTACCGTTACCTCCTCCGCCATCCTGGGTGGGCGTTGACGGAGTGACTCTCTCTCTCTCTCTCTCTCTCTCTCTCTCTCTCTCTCTCTCTCTCTCTCTCTCTCTCTCCCTTCCTTTGTGCGGTTGACGGATCTGTGAATTATGATGGCATGAATGGATTAATAAGTTCGCCAAACGGCGTTACGTTAACAATCGTTCCGTTCAGAAGTTGGATTAAAAAAAAGACTCAGATATTGAATATAATAAAAAAAAAAAATGGCTGCTGTCGCCGGTTTCAGCTGCTTCTCTATATCCATAAAAACACGTTTTCTTTTTTTACATAATCGCTCTCTGGCTTTGGATCCATTTTAAGGAATTTTCCAACCAGACACAAAGAATAAAGTAAAGTTTAGGAATAAAAGATAACATTATCATACCAACAGGAATAAAGTAGAGGATTTGTTTTTTTACTTTCGGGAGCGTAATAATATTTATTCACCCGACTTTCTACACATCAACAGAAAAACGTTCTGAAGTGGAAACTGGATATTCCTTGAAGTCTGACTTGTCGTCATCTTTCCAGTTCGAGATACCCTGAGATAATCCAGATATCAAGATATCTCCAAAGTCTTCTTGAGATATCTTGAATTAACTTTGGACATCAAAATGATGTTAAAGACGTCTTTAATTGGAATTATGTCTCCTGAAAATGGCGTAGTAGAAAATCTCAAAGTGGACTTTGAGAAAAGTAATCATCTGTTAACGAAGTTAAACGGATCAGATCTGTTCAAACTGGAATAACAGATATCTGGTTAACTGGGATTAATATGTGTGTATTTATCTTTCTCGTGGTATTTTATTCCTAAAATCCAAAGTAAGAGTTTGGGTCCATCTGCGATGCAACTGGACCAACTGGATAGTCGTCCTAGTTTAATCCCTCAGAAATAACACGTGGAATAAGAACACCCATCCGTCCGTCACAGTAATCTTGGGTCTTACCTGACTAAACTGTATTCCATGTGACATCATGTACTTTCCTGGTTTCTTTCAGACTGGACGTTTTCAGTCAGACTCCTACCGCTCCAAGCCCCAGACTCCCTCCAGCTTCTCCTCTTTGAAGCAGAGACCTCCGGCCAACCAGCTCCTGGCCACGCAGGCTGAAGGTGACTTTCTCCTGGCCGCCCTGAGGCGCTACCTCTCAGTGGGGGCGAACCCGGCGGAACAGGGCGACCCCTCGTCCCGCCTCAGGCCCTTCTACAGCAACGGAATGCAAAGCTCTGGGCTCAAAAAGGAGACCTCAGAATACAGGCTTCTGAAGATGGGGAGAACTCCGGGGGCTTCGGTCCAGGATCCGCTGACATCGGTGGATGGTACGTGTTCTGTGAGAGAATCTGGGACCAGCCAGGCTGTCCCACAATCCAACAACTGATAAATTATGTATTTCCTTTATTAGCTGTTTAGCTATCAATGCGCTAAAGCGATAATTTCATGCGGTGAGGGAGTCTCAAAAAAAGACAGGGCATGTCAAAACACTTCTGAAGCTTGTGAGGACATCCAATGAACTGATAAAGGAAAGGACAAAGAGACGGAGGACAACATGAGACACAGGTGCAGACAGTCATACTGGAGGTACAGCGGCGACACGATGAGAAACGGGGAGAAATCAGCAGTAGACGATAAAAACTAGGACACAGTGAAGTGGAGGCACTAAGACACAGGTGAAAACACAGTGTGAAAACACTGAGGAGTAGACAGTCGCACAGGATGCATGAGACAGAGGAGACAATTAGACAGAGGTGTAAAAATCACTAGCAGACATTAACACTGGAGACAGAAGAAAGTGGAGGAAATGAGACACAGACAATCTGGGGGACGCAGGCAATTACACAAGAGACACAGGGGAAATGATACAGAAAGAGAAAATACTGAAAGAACCAGGAGTAGACGATCGCAGAGTTGACACAGGTGTGCACAGTGATGGAGGAGTAGGCGATTGCACAGGAGAGGAAGGGAAGAGGAGAAAATGAGACAAAGATACAAACAATCAGGTAGGAGTTAACAATGACTCTGAAAAGAGGGAATGGGACACATCGAGACAAAGGTGCACAGAGTGAGGAAGGAGCAGGGAGTTGTACAGGAGATGCATCTTAAAATAGTCAATGAGACACAGGTGCAAAAATGAAGGTAGGAGTTAACAATCCATCTGGGAACAGAGAATCCGAGACAACGAGACACAGGTGCACACATTTTCGATTGTACTGCTCAAATGATGCACCATAATTATTTTTTACAGTACTTTTAAAATTGCCGTATTCGACTGCGTGATCCTTCTGATCAGACGCCAGGAAGACTAGCGACCGCCGCTACAAAGCTAATGGAGACCCGAAGACAGAATAAAGTAAACATTGTTTTCTGGCTTTCAGCATTCGAACAAACAAACACAAACAAACACTTGCTGTTCTCTCACCTCCTCCAGAGAGATTCATCGAGAAGGTTCTGAAGAACGTTGGACGGCAACATGTGAGCATGGAAGACCTGACGTCCCAAGACTTGGACGAACTGTCCCGCTTCATCGCTGACGCCCTCCAAGTGGTGGACAAGGATCCGGGGCTGAACGGAGGCCCGCCTCAGGCTAGACCTGGTCCCAGAGACGTGGGAGAAGAACTGAACGTCAGAGAAGAAGAAGAGGATGAGGAGGGAGCTGCCAGGGATGAGGAGGAGGAGGAGGAGGAGGAGGAGGAGAAGGTGCTTGAGAGCGCTCCAACCCTGAAACCACAGGAGAGTTCTCCTGTAGTGCCGGCAGAGCTTCAAGGTAATTTCCAGTGATTCATTTTGTGTATTTTCACACAAAGTATCAGGAAAAACCTGGAAGCCAGTGTGAAACATGAACAACAGTGTGTGTCGGACCCAACAAAAAAAAAAAAGAGCCAGAGTGCAAGAAGAAAAAAAATCAATGTGAGAATAAACAACCATCCTTCTCCGCTCAATATACACGGCCTGATTTAAAGGTCCGCACCGGGTCGGTTCTGAGTAAAAAAAAAATATCTGCACTCGGGGTAAAAGTGAGCAGAGAATATTTTCAGCATGATCGGAAATAATTCACTGAGAGAAAAGAAATACTTTGAATCAGAATCGTTTCATCGCCAAATGCGTTTACAACAAATCAATGTACAAGCTGAAGGTTCTGAGCTGCTCTCACGTGGAATCAGAACCCAAATTGACGTAACGGCGCGCTGCAGACCAGTGAGAGTGACCTCTGACCCCTCCTCACCGCCGAAAGCTCCTACAGTGGCCCCATCAGCAGGAGAGCTGGACCATGGAGCGATGGAAGAAGGTGGTCCGGTCCTATGACTCGTGTTTTCTTCACGTCATGTGGACGGCGTGATGCTGTTGCATTATGGGAAAAGGCCGTGTGTTTTTGACAACGTTCTGCCGAGAAACCTTGGGTCCTACCATTCATGTAGATGTTACCCCCCCCTCATGGTAACAGTAGTGGCGTCTTCCAGCTGGATCATGGGCCCAACTTAAAGGGGTTTAAGTCTAAAATCTTGGTGCCACACCTTCAGATATCTTGTGGAGTCCAAGCCTCAGGGAGTCAGAGCTGTTTTGGGCGGCAGTAGGGGGACCTGCAGACCTCCGGAGAAGTGTGGGGTCAGGATAGGAGTCTGAATTGGCTGCAGGGGCGACTGGAGTCTCAGTGGTGGGACAATTCGGTGCTGATGGTCCACACCTTCGACCAGGAGAAGGTTGTGTCTGGAGAATAAGGGGTCGGCTGTAATCCTTCCCACCTGCTTCGGGGTCCAGAAAGTGTCCAGGTCCTTTAGTAATGATAGACGGGCCCCCCATCACCGTCTCAGCTGAGCAGATGATGGTCCGCAATTGTTCTCAAAGGTACCAAATGGTTTCTTGGTGCCTGATCCTGGCCCAACACACCAGCATCTACTTTCCAAGCCCGGATAAATGGGGAGGCTTTTTGTCGGGAAGGGCATCCGGGGTGGAACCGGACTCCAAACGGGATCGGTCAGGGGTGTACTGGATACGACTGGAAACAAATGATCCGCTGTGGCGACGCCCAAAGACGAAGAAGATGAAGACTCAGAATCAGTCAAAGGCTAAAATACTGCAGCAGCAAATTCTGTTCCATTTGAAATGAAATTCAGAGATCCACCTTTCAGCGCCGTGTTTCCCTTCTTCCGGTTTGTTTATCTCTGACCGACCCGGAGATGCCTGAATATCTTTCTCCTTCCCAACAGAACGCCGCGCCGACACAGAGGATCGTAAGACGGCGGAAAAGGTAAGCTTTTCACGTAAATAAAAAAAAACTAAAAAGCCCGAAATGTCAGAGTGAAGGCTGACATTAGTAGCAATTAATATTCCAGACGAGGGCGTGAATGAAGTCCTCCGCCTTCAGGGTTCAGAAGAAGTGAAGATTGTGTTTGACAGCAGTTAATGGACTAGAGGTGAAGAGTTTGGCAAGAACTCCACAGTCTAGCGAGAGACGCTCTTTAAAGAACGGCTGCCGCCGAAGTAAATCCAGAGGTGAGGACAGAAGTAGAGTTGAACCTCGACGAGGTATTTTTGGTAGTTTCTATTAACGGGTTATTTTTTCTCACAAATATTATCAACATTAAATTGATGAGTCCGTCCTCGCTGGGAAACTTTTCTTTTTGGACACTCTTCTCGCAGCGTCTGTGAAAATACATTTATCGTCATGTATCATCGGTGATTAGAACGGAGGTGGGCGGAGCTACAGTGGCCTTGAAACCACGTGATTGTGGTATAGAATGATAAACGGCAAGAAAATTCTGAATGATGCGTTGAAGAATGATTTATTGGACCTCAGTAGTCAAAACCTTCTGGTCTTCCCGGAACTTTGCCAACTTCCAAAAAAAAAAAAAAAAGGGGAAAGGCAGCGCTGAAATGTATCAAACGGTTCCCGCGCATCAACTCACTCTTGTTTCTTTGGCTTTTATATTTTACAGCCCGAGAGAGGAAACCTCTTAACCAAACTTCTGGACTACCTGGACAAAACCTCCTTGGACAGCGCTCCTCCGGCGAGAAATCCGAACGACGCCTCCGCGGAGACTGCCAGAGTCCGACAGGTGGGGATGGAGAACGTCCGGAGTCGGACCAGCGAGGCGGCGGTGACGGTGCAGAAGAAGGACGCTACCAAGTCTGTGGAGGAGGTGACGGAGGTGGAGGGCTGGATCAAGGAAGTTGCGCCCCCACCCGCTTTGCTGGTTAGCGATCGGCCGCGCAAGAAGACGATGCACGTTCCCGAACTTCAACTGGACGTCAAAGCCGGCGGGAAGAAGGCCGACAAAGACGTGTTTGGTTACGTCATCACGGACACAGAGTGAGTCGTAGTACGGCTTTTATTACTGTAAGATGTTTGAGAGTTTAATTATAGGACATTTCAAAGTGAAAAAAACGTCGTAAGCATCGTTGAGTCCGTTCTATGTTAAACGTTTGCTTTGATCCGAGACTTCAGGGCCCGTGGCTGGAGCTCCAGCTAGCTTTATCCGCTGTGCTAACATTAGCTTCTTAGCTTGCTGAGTTCCTTGGGGTGATTCATATTGAAGTCTGTGATTAAGTTTGTTGTAACGAACACTTTCAGGGTTTTTAGCTTATTTTGTCCTTACTGGCGTTATAGATTACGAGATTTTAGTTTTGTCTGGTTTATTTGCGAGATGTTTGCGTGCAGCCGGCACTTAATCAGGCGGTTTCCGATCTCATCAAACAAAGGCCGATCTATCGGTGCCCCTCTACTTATTAGTGCTCCCTGGGAGACGCTGTTTATAATATCACTACAAATCTTTTTAAATAAAGCGCAGCCGTAACTTCTTACAGGTTTTTACTGGATGCAAGGGGTTCAAGGCCAGACTTGAACCAAACAGCTAAAGGCTTGTACCCCTTCCATTAGCGAGTAGTTGCCCCTCGTCTTCTCTAATGGGGGTGGGGCGCCGGCGAAGATAATCGGCCTCCTACTCGGTTTTGGGCCCCTGTAGACTTTTGAGATCTTTTGTACCTCCGACTTCCTGCTGGAGGCTTTCATCAGAGATGTCAGTCACGCTGCCCCTCAGGTGGCTCCGCTCCATTATGGGGCCCGTGTTAGGAGAACTAATCATTGTTTCCATAACCTGATGGCAGTTTTACGGGTTGGAGTCGCTGGCACCACGCCCAACCCCAAAACCTGAAATTTGACTGGCCTCTTTCCCGAAACCTTTCCGGCTGTGGGATTGAGATACGGAGCTGGTCTTTGGCGAACCGAGTACATAAAAACCAGAGAAGGCTGCCTTTTTTTCAGCAGTGAGACAATCAACATGTCTTCCCTTTGTAAAAAAGCTTCAACCAATCAGATGAGTCGACAAAGTCAAAGTCAAACATGTGATTCCTTTCAAAACGTCACATGTTCCTGTTCGCCGCTTATTATTATTATTATTCACTTCAACTCACCCCCGACATTTTTCCTTTCTATTTCCTCTCAAATTACGTCTTGAGAAATGACTTAAACATGTATGTGGATGTTTTAGAGACATCTGCTGTCATAATTAATAGGTTATATATATTTATATATATTCTCGGTGTGACGTTGAAGTATTTGTTTTTGTTTTAAGAACAAAAAACTTCCCCTCCTTTCCGGTTCTTTACATTCAGATCCAAACAGCGGGAAAGACACAAGAGGCTGGAGAGAAAGAAATCTTTTGTAATACCATGAAAATCACAGTTTTTTCTGGCCCCCTTGTAGATTATTATGTTCAGAAATATTATGGTGTTTTTGCTGAAGGCTTCAAAACTGTATTCCGTACGCCGGGATCCTTTATTCCTGTTAAAAGCCCAGAGCTGCTGGATTTGTGAGCAGTACCAGGAATTAAACAGCTCATTAAAGCGGCAGCAAATTAAACATGATGCTTTTATGTTGTTTGGCTCACTTAGATAAATGATAAACTCAGTTTATTGTTCGTTATTGCAGATAATTGTTATAGAAATGTGAGGTTTAAGACCCTTAACTATTCAACACTCTGCCCCTGACAACACGCCCCTTTTACCAACCACCTTTATACATGCAGAACTGGATGCAATATCTTCATAATCAACACTGGCTTTGATGTCTTGGTTGCTAAAGCTGATTTCATGTCTTCGGCCACAGTTCTGTCTTTGATGTCTTTGTCGCCAATGTTGATTTGATGTCATGACCTCAGTGATGGCATCAATATCTTTTCCCTCAGTGCAAACTTTGATGTCTTTGTTATTGGTGTTGGCTTCCATATCATTGAGGTCAATGCAGACTTTGTTGTCAGTTTCTGACTTGATGTTTTTGTTGTTGGTGCAGACTTTAATGTCTTTGTTATCATAGTTGGCTTTCATTTCATTTTGGTATCAGTGCAGAATTTTTGTCCCTGCAGGATTTGATGTCTTTGTTGTCAGAACAGACTTTGATGTTGCTGTTGCCGGTGAAGACTGTGATGTCTTTGGCATCCACACAGGCTTTGAAGCAGGTTTTGGTGTCTCTATAGTCAGCACTGACTTTTATGTCTTTGTCATCGGCTCTAGCTTTGTTGTAGTTGTTGTTCACACTTGCCTTAGTCTATTTGACCGCGCGTCATCTTTGATGTCTCTTCATCAGTGCTGATTTCGATGTCTTTGTCATTAGCTCTGGCTTTGGTGTACTTGTTGTAAGCACTGGCCTTGATGTTTTTTACTGCGCGTCATCTTTGATGTCCTTTTCATCAGTGCTGGCTTTGATGTTTTTGTCATCAGCTCTAGCTTTGGTGTACTTGTTTTTAGCACTGGCCTTGATGTCTTTGACCGCACGTCATCATTGATGTCTTTTTTATCGGTGCTGTCTTTGATGTCATTGCCGTCAGTGCAGGCGTTGATGCCCTTGTTGGCAGCAGTGGCTTTGATGTTTTTATAGAAAAATGAACCTGGCTTTGATGTTCTTGTCATCAGTTCTATAAAATGTCAACATCAGAATGAGGACAGGTTTTAAATTTTATAGATCAGAGTAGCAGTGGGACATGAAAGGTTCCTGATAATCTTTCTTATTCTTCCCCTGCAGTGATCAGAATATTAATTAAGAATATCTGCATGTGTTCAGGCCTACAGAAGAAACATAAAAGACAGTAGGTGTGAAGTCCTGACATTGAAAGCTGGCGGCAGGAACCTCCGGGTGGTTTCGCCTCCTCCTGTGGCAGTGGGTGAGGAAGAGGAAGAGGAGGAGGGAGACAGCGTGATAAATCGCAGCTGGAGGAAAAGCACCTGCTCCCCGAATCTAACGTACATGTGGGGCCGATCTTGGAGTCACCTTTCAAACCTTGAAATTAGAAAATGTTTCTCCCTCGTCGACGCCGTCCCAAGATTCTCCACCTCTAAAACTGTTTTTTAGATTTTAGAAGAAATCAAACAAAATCATCTTTTACAATCTTGACTTTACAACCCGCTTATATTATGAAAAGGTTTAAAGGACTTCATTCCTGAAATAACTTTATCGATCACGATAGTTTTATCGGAGTTTTTCTTGGAATTAACTTCGTAGCCGTTGTTCCAGTTCTGTCCCAGTTTGGTGCAGATGAAGCGACGGGTGGAGATCTATCTTACATATATCTATTTATCTCACTAGTAGTTGATGTTTTTCTCAGTAAGGGGAACGTATTTACAAAAAACACTGTTTTTGATGGATGGATGGATGGATTGAGAAATGGATGATGGATGGATGAACGGATGGATGGATGAATGGATGGACAGAAGGATGAATGAATGGATGCATGGAGAAATGGGTTGATGGATGGATGGATGGATGAGAAATGGATGATGGATGGATGAATGGATGATGGATGGAGAAAATGGATGATGACTGGATGGATGGATTGATGGATGGCGGATGGATTGATTGAGAAATGGATGATGGATGGATGAACGGATGGATGGATGAATGGATGGACAGAAGGATGAATGAATGGATGCATGGAGAAATGGGTTGATGGATGGATGGATGGATGAGAAATGGATGATGGATGGATGAATGGATGATGGATGGAGAAAATGGATGATGACTGGATGGATGGATTGATGGATGGCGGATGGATTGATGGAGAGACGAATGGATGGAGGATAAATGGATGATGGATGGATGGAAGCTGGCTAGATGATGGATTAATTGATGGATGGATGGATGGATGAAGAGAGGGATGGATGGATGAATGGATTGACGGAAGGATGCATGGAGAGATGGATGGATGAATGCATGATGGATGAATTGATGGATGCATGGAGAAATGGATGGATGGAGGAATGGATGGATGGATGATGAATAGATGGAGAAATGGATGATGGATGGATGATTGGGGGATGATGGAAGCTGGCTAGATGATGGATTAATTGATGGATGGATGAATGGATGGATACATGGAGAAATGGATGATGGATAGATGGATGGATGGATGGAGAAATGGATGATGGATGGATGATGGATAAATGAATGGATGAATGGATGGATGGATGAATGGAGAGATGATGGATAAACTGATGATGGATGAATGCATGGAAGCATTGAGAAATGGATGGATTAATGGATGGATGGAGAGATGGATGGTGGGTGAATGAATGGATGGAAGCTGGCTAGATGATGGATTATTTGATGGATGGATGGAGAGAGGGATGGATGAACGGATGATGGATGGATAATAATAATAATAATAATACATTTTATTTATAAAGCACTTTACATTTGAATCAAATCTCAAAGTGGATGGATGGATGGATGATGGATGGATGGATGAATGGAGAAATGGATGGATGGCGGATGGATGGGTGTAGAGATGTCAGCCTTGGCGATAAACCATCCCCCCAGCACACTACGCCGATGATGATGATGATGATGATGATGATTGGTAGTACAGTTTAGGGTCATTTCTGTCTAAGTTCTCTCAGGAGCAGGAACTTCTACAGTTTCAAATAGATGTTTCAATTTTCCAACAGTCGACCTCAGAGGTTATTGATTAATAAGGAAAACATAGATTTGAGTTGTTAGCTTTTATTTTAGAGTCCAGATGTTTCTGAATCTTCAGAAAAACAGTTTTTACTGAATTCCTTGGGTTAAAGTCGTTCGGGGGGAAAATGTGTTTATTTGTAAGTTGTAGACTTCAAAAGTAACACCAAGTTTCACTTTTTCCTTTTTCAAGTTCAGGTTCGCTGTCGGTGTGATAAAAGGTTGAAAATAAACCCGGGGGGGCGTCATTTCACATCGTTACCCGGCAGAATCTTAAAATAGACACTTCAAGCATCGAGAAAAACAGGTGGAGCAATAGGTGGAGCTGCTCCTCCATCTAGACTAAATGATGAGTCAGCGTTTCCATTTTTGACATCTGCTCTGTTTTACTCTTTTAACCTGAATCTATTTTACTGTCCACTTATTTTTCTCACTGTTTCTAACCTCTTTTTATTCTCCTCTTCCTCTCCCCTCCTCTTCCTCCTCGCCGTCAGTCGACTCCAGACGGACGAAGGCCTCCACCTGATGGAGATCCTGGCTCGCAGGGCGAAAATCCAGATGACAGACTTCGCCGAGCTCTCGTACGTATCGCTGCTTTGCACGCTGAGTTCACACCGCTGCTCGCTCGATTAGCCCCGCCCCTCTGACACTGGAGTCTAGGAGGGATTCCTCGCCTCATTTAAGCGAGGAAGCTAAGTTTCCTTTCAATAATCCACCGTGACCGAAGCAAAGCAAGCACCGCCGCGTCCACCGACGTTAGCTCCTCCTCCACCACCTCCGGAAAATGTTGGTCTGTCAATCAGAGGCAGTGGGGCGTGTCTTAGGTGCGTCATGGCGTCACCATAGCGGGATTCATGAATTAGCGTCTTCTCGCTCTCGATGCAGAGATCCAAACGACGCCGCGTTTTGATTTGGGGGGTTTAAGCTCCTCGCCGTGTTCATTCAAGCGTTCACTCCCCTTCGGCGACATACGCCAATTGGCCATAACTTTATAACCACTCAGAGTGGAAGTCGATAACAATGATTCAAGTATTACCATAGAAACTGTAAGTGAGTGGATTCATGAGGCAAGGTACATTTTGGCAGGTGTTGGAATTTGGATCCACTCCGGCACTGCAGGTCTCGTCGGTTGATCCTGGTCCGGGTTCAGGGGAAACCAAGGCTCATCCATGACCTTTGGTAACCCATAGTTGACCCAGCCTCAAAATTCTACCCAGCTGTCAATCCAGCATCGGTGGGATGTGCTTGACAAAAAAGTCTGATTCACTGAGGCCCAACTTTGCAATGCTAATGCGGCTAACCTGCCGCTACTACCAGGACATGTTTGGCTTATTTGCTGCTGCAGCCCAACCAGTGCTAGTTTGGCTAAATCCTTCTACGCTACTACCAGTCCTAGTTTGGCTAATCTGCTGTTACTCCCATTGGTACTTTAACTAATTTGGCACTAATACAAGTGCTAGTCTGGCTAAGTCCTTTGCTGCTACTACTAGTGCTAGCGTGGCTGAATCCTTGACCGCTATTAGCAGTGCTAGTTTGGCTAATCTGCCGCTACCACCGGGCATGTTTGGCTAATCTGCTGCTACTACCAGTGCTAGTCCGGCTAAGTCCTTTGTTGCTACTACCAGTGCTAGTTTGGCTAAGGTATGTCCTGCTACCACCAGAGCTAGTTGTCTAAAGTCTTTTGCTACTACCAGTGCTAGTCCGGCTAAGTCCTTTGCTGCTACAACCAGTGCTAGTTTGGATAAGTGCTTAGATGCTAACACCAGTGCTAGTGCTGCAGGCTCATGTAGGCGTCAATTTTCCCGAAGCACCACACGCTTGAACCGATGTTCTCCGTAGAAGATGAGCAGCTTGAGCTCGTCGTCCGCCGCCGCTCTGCACGTCAGACCGGAGACGCCAAGCCGGCGAGATCAAAACCCCGACTTTCTCCGGTGACACCAGGCATTTGAATCAGGAGTGAAAAAGCAAAGTCGAAATCAGAATCCTTACAGGGTAGAAATAAAAGTCCAAGGACGACGTCTTATTTTCATTCTGTCAACATTTTCTCCTGCTCCAGGGGGAGAAGGAAAGCAATGAGCGCTGCTCCTCCACCATATTGACATGTTGGAGTCGAGACTCTGCTAACTGCAATCATTATTTAATGTGAATGAACTCCGCCTGAACCCTCTCTCTCTCCCCCTCTGTTTCTCCCTCTCTCGACCACTATTCCTCTGTCTTCACCTCCATTAGTCTGTTTCTTCGTCTTCTCGCCATTTCAATTTGCTTGGGTTGGATTCTCTCTCTCTCTCTCCCTCTCTCTCTCTCTCTCTCTCTCTCTCTCTCTCTCTCTCTCTCTCTTGTGCAGAATCACTTCTTTATTTTGTCTCGTCTCTGACTTTGCGGCGGTTTGTGAACGTTTTCACCGAGCTGAACTGCAGCTAAAAGAAAAAAATGAGCGACTGCAGCAGTTTGTATTTTCAAATGTTTGCTGGAGATTACGGCCCGGTTCCTTTAGGGAGGAAAGGTACTGATCCGAGATTTAGGAGAAAAGAAATAATTGCCCCCTTAGAAACTAAATCCGGAAAACTGTTGTCAATGCCAGCCCCGTTGAATGACATCACCGCTTCAACGGACCACCTTCAGAAGCAGGTAGTTGGCTCGTAGGTCTCACCTGTAGCACAACATGCCAAAATCAGAGGAAATTCCAGAAGCTGATTGAAATCCATCAGTCTGGGACGGGCTCCAAAGCTGGTTCTGAGGTTCTGGGACTCCACAGATCTGGTAGAACAGCGAACCTTCACAGAAGAACATTAAAGGTGGTCTGAGTTTACCCACAACGCACCTTGATGACCCTCTTCTGGGAGAATCTTCTCTGGACTGATGAGTGGAGAGTTGTACTGTTTGGAGACGGGGGTCCAGTTCCGTCTGGTTGAAACCAAACACAACGTTCCACTAGAAGAACATCAGACCTACGGTCCAACATGGACCAGTGGAATGTTCTGTAGATGTTTGGCAGCTTCAGGACCAGGACAACCCATCATCATTGACAGAAACCTGAATTCTGCTCTCTAGCAGTAGATGATGAGGGAGAATGTCGGGTCATCGTTCTGTGATTTGAAGCTGAAGCAGCGAGACGATGATCCCAGAAACAGGAGTAAGTCAAAGTCTGGACCTGAACCCCGTTGAGATCCTGCGGTGGGACCTGAAAAGATCAGTTCATGCTCCTGAAACCTCCGGTGTGCCAGAACCGAATCGGTTCTGGAAAGAAGAGTGGGACAAAAATTCAACCACAGTGACGTCAGGACCGATCTCCTGCTCTCAGAAGTGGTTGAATAGTTACAGTTTAGAAGTTTAGAAGAACCGAGGAGAGGGTCCAATAGTTTGTACCACGGGTCTATATGTTGGACCCGCCCACTTCTGACCGGTGCTACTTTACCCTCTGAGAAGACGCCAAAAACGTCCCGTTCCTGGCAGTTTCCTCTGGGGGAGGGGTCCAATCCTGAGAGGAGAAGCGGTTCCGAGAGCCTCCAGCAGAACCGAACACACTGAATCACAAAAGCGAGCCTCCACTCTGTGGCTGCTCACAGAACCGAACCAAACCTGGAGAGCGACTCACGCCCTCAACGCTTCATTTGGCACAATCGCACGGCGCTTATATAATCCTGGCGGCGAGCGCCCGCATCACGAGGAATGTTTTCAGCCGCCGCGGTGACCCGGTAGCGGTGGAGGGCGAAAACGAGGGCGGGAGGGAAGCGTAGACGTGGGCGGATCCACGCAGCCTTTGTCTGCCGAAGTCATGATGTCTGTTGTGTAACCGCCACTCGGCGTAGACTGGATCCGTTTGGGTTTTTTTTTTCAAACCAGGATGTTGGAGGTGATGTAATGTCTGTCTGAGCTGAAGGGTCGTAACACAAAGTCGCCACAAGGAGGAGAGAGTGGGCCTGAAGTGGAGAGCGAGTGGGAAGGCTGAACAAAAGTCCATCAATCCATGAATTTGAGTTTAAAAGCATCTTCTTTTTTTTTTACAGCTATGTCCAGATTAATTTTAGTATTATTCTAAAATCAGCTACTATTACATCTAAACTTCATCTAAACCAAAGGTTTTGTTTTATAAAGCTTTTCATAAATGTGTTATAGTTTTTCACAGAAATCCGTCGTTATTTAAATCAAATAGAAAGGATAAAAATAAAAATCATAAAAAATGAAACAAGCAGATTCGGAGCAGGAAGAAAAAAAAACACGATTCTTTCTGATTCCATCGTTGTAAACGATGACGTCTTTTTTATTCACTTTACTGTAGTTTTAACATTTCCTGGATCTCATGACGAATGATATCGTGATAACTGAGTGATGATATCACATTATCGGGCTGCTGCTCTCAACATATGATGTTATCACTTTACTTCATTCAGGATTTGATGTCTAAATACGTCAGTCATGTTACGACGTGAGTATCCGGCCGCGCTATTATAACACGATACTTATTATCACGATACTTATGTCATGTCATGACGTGAGTATCCGGCCGCGCTATTATAACAAGATACTTATTATCACGATACTTATGTCATGTCATGACGTGAGTATCCGGCCGCGCTATTATAACACGATACTTATTATCACGATACTTAAGTCATGTCATGATGTCATCCTAATCCGAAAGTAAGGATATGATATAATCATAATACTTAAGTCACAGTACAATATTATGAGGATACTACTGTCACGATACTTAAGTCGCGAAATTGTATTATTACGTTCATGCTATCACAATAATTAAGTGACTATAAGATAGTATCGAGATCATTTAAGTCACTTTACGATAGGACATTACTTAAGTCACAATAAGATATTGCGATATTTAAGTTAAATTTAACATTATCACGACATATCGCAATAGGACATTATCACAATAATTAAGTTACCGTATGATGTTATTGAGATAATTTAAGTCGCAATATGAAAAGACACTACTTAAGCCACGATAAATTATAGAATATTTAAGTCAAAATATATATTATCACGACACATCGCAATATGAAATTATCGCAATGGTTAAGTCATGATATAATATTATCACTATAATTGCGTTACCGTATGATATTATCGATTTAATTTAAGACGCAGTATGATAAGACACTACTTAAGTCACGATAAGTTATTACGATATTTCTGTTTTCTTTTCCTCCCACTCCTCATAAATGTTTTAATCGTTATTAGTTTAACCTTTTGACATTTTGAACTTTCTGGGATTCTCCTTCACCGTCGTGAGTCTGAAGGTCGGCCCCCACGGTGGCGTGGCGTTCCTTCACGCCGTATATACGGCGTACGAGTAATGGAGGCTGTGGAAATCTCACCTGCTGAGTGATGAGGTTATTTACCAGGGCGATGTGGCGTCTTCGTCGGGCGCCGCCCTCAGTGGCGGCGGCCGACAGATGGATGTGTAATAAACACAGCATGACCGATTTTGCCCTCTTCATCACACACGGAGAGTTCGCCATCGCCAGCTGATGAATCACTTGACAGATGTGACAAATACACAATGATCAGCCATAATATTATAACCACCGACAGGTGAAGGCGATAGCAGTGATGTTTTTTTATTTATTACAAAATGACTATATTTTTGAAACATTATGACTTTTATTTTATGTAAAATTAAGAACTCTTTCTTCCAATATTATAATTTTTTTTTCCCAATTTACAATTTAAAAACAAAGTTTTTTAACTTGGATTTTGACATTTATTTATTTATTCATGTATAATAGCAACTTTATTTTGTAATGTAATCTGTTTATCGGTTTCTGTTGTGATCTTCATACTCACAGACTCATTTAATTACTCATATTATTATTTTAATGTTATAACTGTTATATTAATAATATATATTAATTAATAATATAATAAAAAAAAAATTCTAAATTTATTCTTGTAAAACAACAATTATAATAACGATATATTATAACTATTTTTCCATTAAAATTTATACTTTGTTTTGCAATAAAAGCGAGTTTTTCTCATTATATCATTAATTTTCTTCATGTCAAATTACCACAGATGTTTAATATAATTACGTTATTTCGCAAAAAAAAAGTATGACTTTAGGTCAGTAATATAAGGAATTTTATTCCTGTAAATTTTAACTCATAAAATAACTTTATTCTTATATTATTATGACTTGATTCCCATAAAAATAACAACTTTATTCTTATGTGATTTAGATTTTTATTCTCATAAAATAACAACTTTGTATTTGTAATATTGCTTTTATTTGCGTAAAATTACACTGTTTTTCTTTCAAACAGAAAATAAAAATAAAAATAATGAGTTGTTCTCTTTTGATTTTGTTTTATTTTTGAAATATTATTATTTATTCTCTTATTTGTGTCAATATTGCACTAATAATCTGCTTTAGTTCCTACCACCACATTATTAAACTGTTACTGTATTTTACATTAGTAGCCTACCTAGTAAATATATAAAATATCTAATCTCTAATGGTAAGTAGAAATTTTCAAATTTGTTTATTTAACTTGTAGAAAAAAACTGATTTACATAAAAATGTTGAAGAAAATTTTGTACGAAGCAGAAAATTCAAGTTCAGATTTTTACATTTACTGACTACACAAACACAACTCAGTTAATAAATACAATTTATATCTACTTGTTTTGTTTCTTTATTTGTTTTCTTTTGATGTTTCCACTCAAACTGAAGAGGCGTGTTTTTTTCGCGCCCCACAAACGCCTCTTAAAGCTCCACAGCTTCCATCCATCACCCTGAAAAGAACCCCGGCCTCTCGCGGCCCCTCCTTGTGGCCCCTCCGTTAATGATGTCCGCCATATTTTACAGCGGCGCTACAGTAGCGGTCACTTCCTGTAGCGGCTCCACAATACTTCCTGGTGGGGGGTGCGGTCGTAGATCTTCCCTGCTGCACCTTCAGGCTGAGTTACAGCAGGATGAACAAAAGGTCAATCGCGTCGGCGGACCCCCGTTCTCTCGCTGACCACCCAGCTTCTCTCCGCCGCTCCTTCACGCTGAATGAAGAGGGGCCACTTCCTCCTCCCTGTCCCTCGCTCCGTCTCCTCCTTCGCCGCCGTTACTGTCAACCTCAATTTACATCCATCGGTGCAATCCCCGCACCTCCAATCAAAATGTAAATGCATCATGAGGCGAGCCGCTACAAATGCATTCGCTCGACTCGAGAGCGTCCTCCTGTTGATGAAGCAAAGCCCCCCCCCCCTCCTCCTCCTCCTCCTCCGCCCGTGACCCCCACGCCTCCTCATTCGTACAGACGTGCTTAAATGCAACCGAGAGCTTTACGTTGAAATTCAAGAGGTTATCTCACCGCCTGAAGGATCACCACAGGTTTAAGCCCCGCCCCTCAAGCCTCACGTATGGAAGACCTTTACTGAGCAGCAGGAAAAGATCTGTTTTCATGTAAAGTTCTGACGGCGTGTGTTTGTGTGTTGTTGTTTTTTATAGTGTGGTTGGCCCCGCCGTGACCTTCAAAGTGAATCCCAACATGCGGAACGTCAGCACCGCCGACGTGGCCAACGTGGCAGGTAGGTGATCCTCGCTTCAGGGATGGCGCCCCCCGCCGACTGAGAAAGACACGAGTCGTTGTCGTCGGTTCCTTGCTGCAACTGATGCCCCAAACGTTTTTCTCAGAACTCACGACGACGTCCGTCATGTCAGCGGTTTCACAGCCTCCTATTTTTGATTGAGGAAGTTTTGTTCATTTTTGGTTTAGAAGCCGAGTCAAATCTACGAGCAGCCATGTTTTCTGCCATGATGGGAAGTTATTGGGGACGGAAAGTGTCTTTTGTTTGTTTGTTTGTTTGTTTGTTTGTTTGTTTGTGGTCAAATGTTTGGTGACCCAGATGTGTACTACAAACTATACATGTAAATATCTAAATTTCTAAATAAAAATACAAATTTACAAGATCCGAAACACTTTTAACAAAGGCTAAAGAAAGATATTTTTACAAAAGTAAAAACAAATAGATGTGAATATTTTTTTATTCTTGGCAAAACAAATTTACAAGATTGACACATTTCATTAAAATAAAAACAAATTTAGATTTAAAATATGAATAATAACATTTTTCATAATGTAAAACAAATTTACAAAATTGACACTTTTCATTAAAATTAAAACAAATTTTATAATCAAAACATAAATAAAAATATTTTTCAGAATTTTTAAAAAATTTACAAGATTGACACAGTTCATTAAAAGCAAAACACATTTTACATTTAAAACATGAATAATAACATTTTTCATGATGTAAAACATATTTACAAGATTGACACATTTCATCAAAGTAAACACAAATTTACATTTAAAACATATATAAAACATTTTTCATAATGTAAAACAAATTTACAAGATTGACACATATCATTAAAAGAAAGAGAAATTTAAGTTTTGGAAAATTATAGGAAGAGAGCAGAATGATAATTCCAAGATGTTTGGCATCAAAATGTACATTTTAGAAAACAAAAGTAAGCAACAAATTTACATTCAAAAAGAAAAGTAAGAGCAAATTTACATGTGAAACCCTTTTACTACAAAGAAAACAATTTTACATTTTGTAAAATAAGACCGCAAAAGTAAAAACACATTTACAAAATAGGAAACGCCTTTCCAAAAGCAAAACGCATTTTACATATAAAATAAAAAACAAATTAACATTTCGGAAAAGGAAATAAAAAAAGTAAAACGAAAAACTTAAAAGACAGGTTGCACTTTTCTGAAGGAAAAAACAACAACTAGAAAACAAAAGTAAAAAATGAATAATTTTGTACTTCTGCTGCTAGAGGAATGTGCGGGTGGATGCACTGCGGCTCGATGTGTTGGTGGATGTGCTTGCTGCTGGATTTGCGGGTGGATGTGCTGCTGCAGGATGTGTGGGTGGATGTAGTGCTGGATATATGGGTGGATGTGCTTCTCGCTACATGTACTGCTGCTAGATGTGCAGGTGGATTACAGGTGGATGTGTGGGTGGATGTGCTGCTGCTGGATGTACAGGTGGATGTACAGGAGGATGTGTGGGTGGATGTGCTGCTGCTAAATGTACAGGAGGATGTGTGGGTGGATGTGCTGGTGATTTTATGTGCTGCTGGACCGGCTGCTGTACATGCAGGTGGAGGTGCAGGTGGATGTGTGGATGGATATTCTGCTTCTGGATGTGCTGGTGCTGGATGTGCTGCTGGATGTGCAGGTGGATGTGCGGGTGGATATGAGGGTGGATGTACTGCTGGATATTCAGGTGGATATGTCGGTGGATGTACTGGTGCTGGATGTGCAGGTGGATGTGCAGGTGGATGAGTGGGTGGATGTGCTGGTGCTGGTTTTGCTGCTTGTTGTGCTGCTGGATTTGCGGGTGGAGGTGCAGGTGGAGGTGTGGGTGGATGTGGTGCTGGATGTGCAGGTGGATGTGCAGGTGGATGTGGTGCTGGTTGTGCTGCTTGTTGTGCTGCTGGATTTGCGGGTGGAGGTGTGGGTGGATGTTGTCCTGGATGTGCAGGTGGATGTGCGGGTGGAGGTGCAGGTGGAGGTGCAGGTGGATGTGCGGGTGGATGTGGTGCTGGATGTGCAGGGGGATGTGCGGGTGGATGTGTGGGTGGATGTGGTGCTGGATGTGCAGGTGGATGTGCGGGTGGATGTGCGGGTGGATGTGGTGGGCGGGGTCACAGCTGAGCCAGCCTTGTTATTAATGCAAACATTCGATGGAAGCCGCTGCAGGGAAAAACCTCCTCCTCTGCTGAAGTGCAACAATGTGGGCCGGCCGTCTTCAAAGTGTCATTTGTCATATTCAAGCACAATATCAATCCATCCCAGCGCAGACATTACCCCGGCCCCCACCCGGCCCCCACCGGGCCCCCACCCGGCCCCCACCCGGCCCGCCGGCCCCCCGGCCAGGGTTTCTAGTGCTTCTCTGAGACATTAAGCCCTACACCGCCGCCGTAATGACGCCGTTCTATCATCATTTATAGCCGCTCGGCGGGCCGGGCCGGGATGTCGGAATGCTTTTGGCAGCTGTGTTAAAAAATAATTCCGTTTCATTTGATTTGATCTGTGCAAACACATCAGGAGGACGTCAGCAGGCCGCCGTCACACGGGGAACTTCTCCACCAGGTCTGAAGGGAGGGGAGATTATTGATGAGGTCACCATTAGAAGTTCGGAGGAAATACAGTCACGCTTACCGCTTCCTGTTTATTCTGTTATTCTGGGTGTTTGTGTGTTTGTGTGAATATTAGTGCGACTCACACTCTGCCTCTAATAAAGTTATGAATAATCATGAATCAATGATGATGCTGATGATGATGATGATCTCATACTGAATGGTATTGGAAACGATAATATTGTAACTTCTATTATTGTCGTTATTAGTATTATTACCATTATAAGTGTCTGGCATTATTCAAATCTCTATCATTATTCTCACGTTTATTATTAATATTAATATTATTGAAATTATTGTTATTGTCGTTTTATTATTATTAGTAGTAGGATTACTGTTAGAATTAATCTTTGACATTTTTCGTAGAACTCTTCATAGAGCCCTTGTTATTAGAAATATTATTATTATTATTATTATTATTATTATTGTTATTAATATTCATAATGGTAATAATATTATACTGCTATAGTAATAGTAGTGAGAGTAGTAATAAGAAAATGATTTTTAGTAGTATTACCATTCTAAACAATTTTATAATTCTCATTAATAATGTTTTATTAGTCTTATTGCTGTTTTTATTGTGTTTATTTTGATCAGGAGGATAAAGGAGACATGACTCATAACTCCAAATCATGTTTTGGAATATTATTTTTCACACTTTTTTCATATTTTGAGAGATTTTTTTAAGCATTTATTTAAACTTTTGATTTTAAAATTTTTTTTAAAGACAAAAAAACAATGAAAAATGAACAGTGAAAATTCAAATAACATACATTTTCGTACTGAAATACTTCTATTTCGTGTTTATCAGTCAGTATCATAAATGAAATTATGTCATATTATATTATATCATATGTAAATTATTATTAAATTATATATATTTTTGCACTGGGGTAAAAAAAAAACTTTAGTTGTCCGATGAAGTCAATGGAATTACAATAAAGAGTACTGTTAAATGGAAATACTCCATATTGTACTCCGATATAGTAAATATATGGGCAAGAAATGTATTTAATTAAATCCCCAAAAGTTATCAGAATCTGTGTAAAGAAAAAAAAAAGGAAACAAATCAAGAATCCTCACCGGTGTCTCTTCAAACCTCATCGTCTCCCCCCTCCTGACCACGCATGGATCCTGACCGGGCCCCTGGGTGCCAATAGGTCCCATTAATGCAGCCAGATTGCTGAGACCCGCTGTTGCATTTTAAGAAGCCTCGGTACCACTTCTGTCACGCGCGCCCCCCCACATTGTGAGCATCTCCGGGGGGCCGCCGTCAAAAGGTTGGGGGTGGATGTCAAGATGGCGGGCAGCAAGGTTGGTGACCCCTCATTGTCCGACCGAGGGTGGGCGGGGCAACGGGAGGCTACTTCTAGTGGTGCGTCACGGTCGTGAGAACGGGACCCCGTGAATAGGCCGGGGGTCAGGGTCGGGATAGCGGGCAGCTCAATTAGCGCTTAAAGCAGGAGGAGAGCAGCGAGTTCCTGCGCCGTCTGTTCCCCTGACTTCTAGCCCTTAATCCCACCTCCTCCGGTTTCTGGCTACACGCTGATGCCCCCCCCTCGACACGGCCCAAAACTGTCCTCTGCTGGAGTTCTGGATGGTTGGGACAGTTGGTCAGAGTCTCTTCTTGGGTTAAACCGACCCGCCTTTGTCAGACGCAGACAATAGCGCGTAGCTCGGTGAGTCAATGTTGCATCTGAAGTTTGTTTTGTTTGTTGACATGTAAATAATTTCCTGGCATAAAAGGTCACGATCAGTTTAACAAGTTAAGGAGGCGGAGTCCCGCTGAGAGGCGCCGGGGAAGTGGTAATTTAGACGCTAATTAAGAGAAAAACCTCTTACCGAATGCTGGTTTCCTTTTGTTCCAGCTCACATGTCAATCAAACGGGATTTTGAATGTTTTTAAATATCAGTGACTTTTACTTGAATCAGAAAATATTTTTTCTTTTAACAGGAATTCTGCGAGATCTCTAGCGCTAGAATTCCGACAGAAGCCAATTAAATATACGTAATTGGATTTAGATGCTAATTAACGGAAAACGTCTTGCGGGAAGTTTTAAGGAGTTCACGTAACAATCAAGCAGGAACTTTTCTTTTTTTTTTCATTTATTGGAATTCAGCAGAATCTCTATTATTGCTTTTCACGTACTTCTGTTACTTTACTATTTGTAAGTATACTTGTGGAGTGTGTACATTTTGACAGCGTAGTGTCTCAACTTGAGCACTGACACCAGTTAAGTACTGTACTCAAGTCCAAACTTTACTCGAGTATTTCCATTTTAGGCAGGTTCTACTTTCTATTCCACTACCTTTTTCTGGCCGATCTATTTACTGGTTGCTTTTCAGATTACAGTTTTTCATACTATTCAGGACTTGCTCACCGGGTTATGAGAAATCGCCCATCCAGTCTACTTTTTAGGCTGACCATGCCCCCCCCGTGGCGTCCTGTGGTCGGTACCCCGTGTGTATGGGGGACCTGGGCCATTTTAACGAGCCATCGGATCCCTTAAAAACCAAAATAATAATAATAATGATACATTTCATTTATAATGAGAGCTATGTCCATTTTTGTTGAATGTTGGACTCCTACCAAGGTTGACCCTGTCTCTGATTCTGTTCTTGATATTCATGGCCAGGATTTCAAGGCGCTCTTGAGGTGAGGAAAATATGTGGAGCTAAGAATTGCATTTCTTCTGTTTGCAGATGATGTGGTTCTGTTTGCATCATCAGTCCGTCACCTCCAGCAGGACTGGATTGATGGACTGTCCCCTTTGGGTTAGGCATGAGTTTCTCCTTCAAGCAAAGGAGTTTAAGAACCTTTCCGTCTTGTTCTCGAGTGATGGGAAAATAGACCACGAGATGGTCTAGCGGTTCAGTTTGGCATCGGCAGTGATGAAGGTGTTGTATCGGCCCGACGTGGTCAAATCTCTCAGTTTATCGGTCCATACCTTCAAATTCTTCACATATTGACATGAACTCTGGACAAGAACTAGAAAAGAGTTTCCTTTGTCGGGTCGATGGGCCCAGCCTTACACATAAGGTGAGGAGCTCGGACATCAAGAGGAAGCTCAGAGTGTAGCTGCAACCTCTTCTTACTCCGCTTTCTGTCTCCACAATTTAAGAACAGTTGATTATTTCTTTGCGATAGCTGCAAATTATAGGTGCCCCGATCGATCGGACAGCTGATCAATCGGTGCCGGGAGGACTAGTTTGATGAAATAGGCAATCGGCCGGGTAGCCTCACTCGAGGCCAGTTTGGTGCCGGTTACATGCAAGCGCCGTACCCGCACACCAAGCATGAGCATCCGATGCTCCAAACATCTCACGATTAACCAAAAAACACAACGGTCGTAATTTGTGTCATCAATAAGGACAAAATAATCTGAGGAGGAACTACCCTGGAAACGTTTGGAACGACAAACTTAATCACACACTCCCCGTAGGAACATTGTCATTTTTAAATAAGCTAACATTAGCAGAGCGGCTAGAGCTAGCGGTATCTCAGAGCTAGCCACGAGTCCCTGAACAACGCCAACGTCAACGTCGTTTAAGAAATTCACGGAGGGCAAATTCATTTCAACATGTCAGAACACAGACACAATGCCCACCAGCCTTATTTACACTGTACTAACTAACGCTGACTGCTTCTGAGACTTCAAGTTTAAAGCTACATACAGAGTATAGCATTCACATCTGTTACTACCTATGTGGTGGTCTCACGGGCAGTACGAGATGGATCCACATTACGCCTTTACCCCGCCAAGAATGAAGGGGCCCACTTCTGCCCACTTTGAAAAGTCCACATAAAGGAGGCTTGAGACAAACGCTAAAATACAAGAATTCAGGAAAGGATCCACAACTTTCCCGTCGTACTCGATTCTCCATCCCTTCAAGCTTATGCATTTCTTACTGACATTGTAGGAATGACTCAGGAATAACTTTTCAGCAATTGCATTTGCAGAAGAAGAAGCTTTGTCTGATTCTGTGGTACCTGATACGTTGAAGTCACGGACCGGGTCCTGATGACCGGGTGGAGGACGGCTTTAAGATCCTCTCACAAAGGCATCAGTTGCATCTTGTCCTTTTCTCTCCTTCCCTCGGCTTCTCATCTCCCGGTTTTATTCCATCTGACTGGATTAGGATAGATCTCGTATGCTGACAGGACTGACCTTCACTGCTGCTAAACACTTGTCAAAATGCCAAATGTAATTAGTGAGCTCTTTAGGTCAAAGTAATGCGTTTCATCCACCTCACTTCGCCCTGTTATTGATGCCAGGGCCCTTCGCAGCGCCAGACTCCTTCCTCCTTCCCCGGGTCTCTACGCTAGAACACGGCGGGGAAATGTATGAGTAATTACCCTCAAGTAATGTGGTCAAAGTTATCTGTGTGGGCACGTTTGCGTGTCCATAGACGTCTTTGCGCGACTTTGTCGCCGTCCACTCGGCGCTCAGATCCTGCGATTATAGACACTTTAAAGTTATCTCGCAGAGCTGCTGCAGAGTGCTTCCGTAACACATCATCGCCACCATCGCCATTAACCTTCCTCTGTGAATTGCCTGCCAGGAAATTGTCGGCTCTGTTGTGCCGTCTTGCCATCGGCCGCCTCTCCAGAGAACTCTTTCCCTCGTCTGACGCCGGAACCGGCTATAAAGGCGAGAACCAGCGATATTAGTTTTTTGAATCTTCACTTCTTGTTTAGGTGGTGATCACATGATGGTCTGTGGTTGGAGCGGCTGCAGACTGAGGCGCTTTTATGGTCAGATTTGACAACCTATCCATACGGGCTGTCGTTACTGAGGCCGCTGACTGATTTTGTGTCAAACCTGGAACTGCTTTAATTGTTCCCATTGATTGCATTGGAAAGAGCTCTGGTGCTGAGATCCATCCAGCTCTCTCTCTCTCTCTCTCTTTGTCTCTCTCCCCGCACTTCAAGAACTGGACAATCTATATCAGTTAACTTCCTGTCAGTTTACCGGCCGCTAATCACTTTTCATGGCACGCCGAAGGCTAATCAATCCCCGAAGAAGTTTAGCTCATCTGTTGGTGAAGATGCAAACTACACTGTTAAAATAAAATCGGTGCAGTTGATGTTAAAATATTGGCAGCTGTCATTGACTGACATATTTTCATTCATTCACTTTCTGTAACATCATGTCCTTGTTGAGGATAATCGTTTAATTTTCATACCTAATTTAACGTTACTGGACCATCACACTATAAATGTGTTTTTTTTACATATATGATACATTTTTAAATAGTTATCTGTTACTGAAACCGTTTTTCTAGTCATTTTCTAAAAACATTTTTACAGTGTAGTGAAGAAGATTGGCGTTATTTCCTATATGACGCATCTTTTATATCCTGGTCTGCCGTCAGAGCAGCGCTCGAGGCGTGCGTCTTATTTTTTCCAATTCGACTCATCGGAGCTTTACAAACGCCTGCAACCCCCCCTCCCGCCGATCCAGAGTCACCTGTGGTTATTCTGGTCTGACTTCAGAGAGAGTGGGAAGCTGTGCGATGTCCTCTGGAGCTTTGCGAGCATCTGCGAGCGCTCCTGCCGCCGAGCGATGGGGCGGGATGCAAGGGAGGGAGGGGAGCGGGGGCACAGGTGTTGCGCCGAAGCTCTAGTTTGCACAGCGCTGCGACGTGATCCCGGCGCCAACCTCGCAATCACCCTGCCAGCCACTCAGCCAAGCAGCCGGCCTGATTTCCCCGGCGCTGGCACCAGACTGCTGGCACTCGCCGCCCCTCTCTCCCACTCCTGCAGCTGGTGGGATCTCTGCGAGTTGGCCGGAGCTCCTGACGTTAGCTGCGGGGTTGGCAGACCTCTCCCAGATGGCCACCGTGTAGCAAAACTGGCTCGGCGCTTGCATCACGTTTGCATCATTCTGGAGCTGCGGAGCTGCGGTGGAGAGGACGCCTGTTTGGTTTTGCTGCAACACAGATGCTGAGGATTCTGTACGTCAGAGGCAGAGGTGTTCCACTCTGACGCCGCTCCCGCTCTGACCAGTGAGGGTTTGTCATTCCAGTAAACCAATGACAGATATTAGACTGAATGGCTGACCTCCATAGGTTGACATAGGTTTCTACGTCGGATGCCCTTCCTGACACCCTCACATTTATCCGGGTTTGGGACCGGCACTAGATGTGGCCGTAACACTAATGACCTTTCCTAAGGGTCCATAGTGCATTATAAATATAATGTATTATTATTATTATTATACTGTATTTCTGACTCGCCCTCTTTTGACTAGGATTTGAACCCTAGTCTCCTGGACCAAAGTCAGTGGTGTAACCAACTGAGGTATCCAGATGAGGACCAAATTGGCTTGATGACTGGGTCAGAACATCTCCAGAGCTGCAGGGCTTGTTGAGTGTTCCTGGGCTGCAGTGGTTAGAACCTACCAAAGTGGTCTAAGTAAGAACAAGAGAAGTGTTCATGCTGGTTCTGATAGAAAGGTGTCAGAACACAGAGTGACATCACGGCGTGCTGTCTATAGGGCTGTGTATCTGCAGCCCGGTCAGAGTGACCTCTGACCCCGTTGTCCACAGCTGAAATTTCCTACAATGGACATATCGGAACGGGACTCTGGAGCGATGGAAGAAGGTGCGTCAGTTACCCTGCTGGAATAGATGAGTCCAGGATGCATTATGGGAAGAGGTCAAGTTGGAGGAAGGGAGGCAGTATAGTGATTTGGACCATGTTCTAGTGGGAAACTTTGGACCTTAACCTTCATGTGGAGGTTTCTTTGACACTGAGCACCTACCTATATGTCTGTGTAGATTTTCATTCATCCGGGTCATGGGGATCCATGTGGGTTGAATCCTAAGCAACTAGAACTGAAGAAGCCTCTTGGATTAGAGCTGAAATGTTTTCAAGCCCAAACAGAAGTCCAGTTGTTTTGGACTCAACCCAAATGGATCACCTACCTAAACATGACTGCCGACCAGGGGTGCTCCTTCATGGAAGCAGTATTCCCTCATGGCAGTGGCCTCTTCCAGCAGGATGATGGTTTTTGACAAACTGCAGGAATGGTTCTGGAATAGTTTTAGGAACACAAGAACCAGTTCAAGGTGTTGACTAGGTCTCCAGATTCCCCAGATCTCAGTCCAGTCCAGCATCTGTGGGACAAACATGTCAGATCCACGGAGACCTCACCTCATAACGTCCAGGACTTAAAGGATCTGCTGCGAAACATCTCGCTACCAGATACTCCAGCACACCTTCTGAGGTCTGCCGGAGTCCCGGCCTCGACGGGTCAGCGCTGTTCTGGTTTGCAAAAGTTGGAACAACACAATATTAGTATGATTTTTGTGAAGATATGAGAAACAAACTCTGCTTTTTTTAATTTAGTTTGTACATATCGGACCCAAAACTGTATCTTCTGCTCAGAAGGACGGGACAGTATCAAGGTGCCTCCTGGCATCATATTTTATTCATAGTCTCATTTAGATCCTTCTGCATCACCTATAATTCATATCCCACCATAATCCCAGCTGAACGGAAGAACAGACTTTGACCTCCCCAAATCTTACCGGCGCTGAGACTGAATAATTTAACAAACAATTTTTTAAACTGCGACGGATGAGAGTGAAATGATCTTGCATAATTTTCCTAATATCCTCAGATTTAATGACCGTGTCCGTCCGACGCCAGCTCCTAATTATCACATTTTCCTGAGCTTCCTTGCAAGAAGAAAGCATGATGTATGGTACCTGTATTATCGTACAGCTACAGTTATTGATATATTAAAATAGATCCAGAGAACACGGAGGCACTGGAGGCTTTGTCTCGTTGTTGACAGCGTTGGGGAATGGGTTCTACGCTCTAGAACTTTCTAAGATGTTTAAATGATAATAGGAGCAGCATTTGTAACTTTAAAACAGTATCTAAATTAAGAAGTTAACTTTAGAAAGTCATAAATTTTGCAGGATAGTGGTGAATTCTAGTAAATTAATATGTTCCCGGAGGCCGTTGACCCGCGACTGGTTGACCGGATCGGTGGCAGTGTGGCTCGGGCTCATTGGTGCATCTTGTGAATCCACTGAACCTTGTGTATTGTGTTCAGGCCCTCCAACGATGGATCAGGGGTGCCAGTTGGTCATTACAGAAAAATAAATGTCCCTCTGGACTCCTGGCGAGGTTTCTTTGAGCCGACACGGGGGAAGGAACCTGAGTCTCCGGTCAAACCTGTGTCACCAGGGCTGTCAAAGGGTTCTAGAACGTCGGGTTCTTGAAACAAGAGCACCTCAGGCAGTCAGCTCTCAACGAGTCTCGCAAACAAAGTCTCCAATCTAGTCGGGGAATGCAAAATCCTGGAGGCGTGGTTGTGGAAGGGAGCAATCTGACCAGCGCCAACTCCCCAGGCTTCGTCACCTGCCACTCCAGGTCCCTGGACAGACACCCAGGCTCCACCCTGGAGCCTGCTGGTGGGAACTTAACCTCCAGTCTAACCTTCACACCCACACTGGGGCTCTGCCTTGTAATTCGGTCAAGGATCAGCAATGGTCGGTCAGGAATGCGAGTCGGCCATTTCCAAAAAAAAGAATGTCACTCTTGACTACCGGAAGAGGTTCTCAAAAGTCGTATTCTTGAAACGGTGATTAGAGAATCAGCAGCTTTACTCGCTTAGGTCTCAGAGTTTTTAACGGATTCTTCAGCCGTAGAAGAACCGGGTTGTGTGGGAACCCTGATAGTATGATTGTTGGGGTCCAATCGGCGTAAAGCACCAAAATAACTGCTTTTTCACATCTGCTACTGAGAAGGGTGAGAGCGGCTTCACTCGCACAAATCTCCCAGGCTGCATCGGCCCCAAGTCTGCCACCCACAATGCCTTTCTGCCTCTCCACCCCTCTCTTCAGCCTACCTGGGGTAGTAACCTGAATCTCCTGTTGAACCTGCACACCCACATTTGGTATACTCAACTTTGACTGCCGCTCAGCACTTTTTATGCCCATGGTAATCCCCGTCACATCTCTTTAGTAGTTGGAGGAAATGTCTTTTCTTTAAATGCGCCGTCACTCGAACAGTATCCCCTGTGACTTTGAAATCTGAATTTCCATAAATGCATCTCTGCAGATTTTAGTTTAAGCCTCCTGCAAATGTCATTAGATGTGCAGAGATCTGTCTTGGGAAAAATTGGTGCAAAAAAAAAAAAAAAAGCATCAATCTTCATGAAAAAAAGACAAATATATATCGTATCGTTTAATGGTTGAAAAGCATACACTCGCCATAATCTTTATGTCACGACAAATATATGAGCAACCATGCAGAGGAAGACACCAAAGTAATATTCAGACTAATTAACTTTTTTTTAACAAATATTAGCTTATTTAGAATTTGGATGACATCACCATTACTCTCAGCAACACTGAGGAAGTATTTGTGAAGAGAGGGAACTAATTGTGGAAGTATAAAAGTGGAATACCGTCCCGATCTTGCTTGATTCCTCTGGGATGAGCTGGAGATTGTTGCTGGGGAGAGGGGACATGGACTCGCAGGCCAGTCTAGTACACAGACTATTTGACTCAGAGGCCAAACTGAGGGCAGCAGAATGTCGCTTCATCCCCGACATTATATGTTGTTTCAAAACTTGGATGTACTTTTCAGCTTCAGTAGAGCCATAACATTACAACCACCGGCAGGTGAATTCAGAATAACGTTGCTTACCTTGTTGCCATGGCAACTGTCAGTGGGCATGGACTATTTAAAGATGCAAGATGTGTTGGAATCAGGACAAATGGGCAGATGTGAGGATCTTAGTGACTTTGACAAGAAAGCAGCCAATGAGACATGACTGGTCGCGTTGGTTGTTGCTGGTCTGCCGTGGTTAGTACTTACCAGATTGGCCCAAGGAAGGACAACAGGTGAACTCATCGTCTACTGCAACAGGAATTGGTGCAGCTGGTTTTAATGTTATGACTCATCATTGTATAGAGGTGATGACTCTGACCTAAACTTAGCTACTTTTTAATTAGCTTGAAAGGAGGCTACATAGTAGGAATTCAAAGTGAGCTAGGCGGTGCGGATGCACGTTTATCGTTTCGGTAGTTATTTCAGCTGCGGCTCTTCTGTCTGTCGTCCTGCGTGTTTGATGCTCCGCAGACGTTCCCTCGCATTCGGCCGAGCGGGGCTCTATGCCGCGACAGAAGCTAATATGCTTCCTGCATATTTGCACTGTCTGGCTCGCTATTCCTGTAAAAGGTCAGCAATCAGTCAGCGGCGCAATCTGTTTGTGCGCATTAGCCAAAGTTCATATTCCAATCATGCCGCTCTCATTGAAGGATCTCTGAGGTTCTGCAGGTTCGCCATGACGTCGCTCCGGCTAAAGGAGCTGTTAACACCTTGCTCCCCGCAGGAGCTGGCCGTCCTCCGCGCAGGTTGAGTGTCCTCTGCAGACTCCTGTTGCTAGCGCTCCCTCCCAGCGGCCCCCGAGGAGGCGGCCACTCATTTTTAGCCTTCTTCAAGATGCCTGACGTGATGCAGAGGCAGACAGCTGGATTGATTGGCACCCCCTCGAGCGCACAGGCCTTGATTACAACTGCACTCAAGTGCACCCACCCCCACCTCCTCAACCCTCCCCTTCTTGTTCTCGGCTCCTCTCAGCCTCCGCTCTCGTCACGAGGAGGGAATTAAAAAGAGCGGAATGACTAACGAAGGTTTTCATGGTTTTATGCCCACACTGGAGCCAAGATGGAGCCGGCTATTAAGGGCTGGTTGGAGATGAATTTGGAATCAGTCTTTTGATGTGAGAGAATTAGATCTATATTTTAAGAACTGAGCCGGGATTGAGCTAGTACTTCATAGAATCCGTCACAGGCTGGTTTTTAAATGAATTTGGGCTTGCACAACCTTTTTCTCTACTACAAATTGCTTCTAGTGGGAGGAGATATTTTTGTCTTTTTGTCAGCAATTTAATCCTTCCCTATAAATCATCTCACATTTGTATAGCTCTAGTCCTGTGTGGATCATTTTGGTTTTCCGTTTCACAGATCTAGAGATCGCTGATGAGCACCATGTTAAAGGTGCAGTCTTTAACATTTTTGAGGCACGCCTTTAAATAAATAGAATACAACGTTCATAACTATGTTTTATGTTAATCTATAAACGGCTCAAAAGTGTTTGTCTAATTACTTTAGAAGCTAGAGGGGGCGTGTCTTCTTCAATGGAAGCCACAATATACGGTAGCATAGAACGGAAAAACTGAGCTGTGGGTCAAAAGAGGGATTTTGTTAGCTTTTAGAACCTTGCTATGTTCCTCGGGGTGATTACATTTGATTAAGTTTGTTGTGCCGAACTTTTTCGGGATTTTTCCTCCACAGCTTATTCTGTCCTTAATGGTGTTACAAATTGCGTGGTTTGTATTTTCCAGCTTACTTGCGAGGATGTTTGTAGCGGTGGTAGCTCATGCTTGGCGTGCATTCGTGCAACCGGCACCCAATCAGCCTAAACTGAGGCTGCTCGGAAGATCGCCAATTTCATCAAACTAGGCCTCCTGGCACCTCTAATACATATTATACTTATATACTTGTGATAATTATTGTGCTCAATAAAGAGGAATTTAGCATGAAACCTCACAATAAAAGAATGGGAAGCATGAAGACCGGACCTGAAGAGGTAACAAAGTAGGGTCCGAGGGTTGTGGCAACTTTTCCCAGTGCTGGCCAGCCCAGGCACATTTCCTCTATGATGGTTTGCCGCAACCAGCTGCAGGTCAGCTAGGAAAGGTTCAGGGGCGATGGTGGCCTGCAATCTTAAAGCGCCACCCTGCCCAAACTTCACTGCTTCCCGGCTCTGGTCCATGGCCGGACAGGGGAAGGACAGCAAGGTTGTTGTTCTTCCCCTCCCCGGGAAAGGAAGGATGGGACCCCCTGCTTCTGCCTCAGCTTTCAATGCTACCAAAATGTGGCACAAATAATGATACAGGTAATCTCGCATCTAAGCTGTGAGCTATACGTTTACAGAATAGATAACTAAATACAGACTATAAACACATATATCTGAAGGAACCCCGTCACTGGACAGGATCTGGATGTGGCCGAAGACATTAGCATCATTTAGACACTTGAAGGCCACCATAGATTCTTGGATCAGGAGGCGTGAGCTTAGGTGCTATTTAGGTTTCTGGAACTTCACCACTGGATGCACTCTAGACCTTCAAGGTTCCAGTTTTATTTTGTAGGCAGGAGAAGACTAAGAGTCTGGTAGAAATTTGTCAGAAGGAGTTTTAGTGGTATTGATGCAGGGGGCTGACGGTATTCTGTGGTGGCAGGGAGGTGAGCGACCACGAAGTCAAGAAGAGGGTCTTTGGTTAGGATTCCCCTGAGCAGATAGAAAAAGCCATTTAATATACGTGACGGGGAAAAACAAGAACTCTGAACATATAGAGCAGTCAATGCTTCTACCATATCAGTAGACGTTATAATCTGACCAGGAGCTGCAGGAGCACAAATTTGAAACCATATGGCATCACATTTCCATCAAACAAGGACGAGCAGTAGTCTGACCTCATACAAATCTTTCCTTTTTTCTTTATTTCCCTTAATCCAGAATAAAGGATTCTTCTCAGGAAGGGAAAAATATTCGAAAAAATGAAATCCCAAGAGGCCTCAAGAATCCAACTCAGCCCCCTAATGTGCTGCTCTTGTTTCTGACGGAGTTGCGTATCCCTCAGGGACTAAACTTATATTCAATAAAACTCACTATCCTGTTTATAGTTGCGCATACTTTATTTTTTATTACCACATAGTTATACTTAAGGAACTTCTTCTCCTGAATTGACAGAACTGTGAATACCAAATTTGCAAATTGGGGTTTAGGGTCTCACTGAAGGACCCTGTAACATGGGAAGTCCGGGGATTGAACCACTGACCTTCCGATTGGTGGACAACAGTTTTGCTTCCTGATCTAACCATATCTCATCTTATTCTTCATAGTACATTTGACCAAGATGAAGTATTTCCCCTTCAACCTTATTTTAATCGAGAGACAAAGAATGACATGAAGATAAATGAGATGTGATAATTAGTCTGTCAGAAAGTCTTTGGTGCTCAGACTCTTCAGGGAGATTGTGCTTGAAGGGTATCAGCACCGAGCATAAGCAAGTATATCCCCCCTCTTGGAGTCTGGATACTGGTGGTGGCGGTGGCTGATGGCTCTGCTGAGCATGTGTTTTTATTTGGTTGCGTTATTCTGACAAGGTGGTTGTCATTTAGGACTAATTGCACGACAGGAAACAAATATTCTAGTGCATAAAGAAGCCAAATATTTATGACTATAAATAAACTGTCATTTGACAAAATGGCGTTAAGTAATTCTTAAAACTAGCATTAAATTGTAGACGACGAAAGACTGTAGCGCAACTCTGACCAAATGACTGCAAAGTGTTTGAAGGGTTTCTGCCCTGAGCAGCAACAAGGTATATCCCTGGGGGTGGTGGCTGATGACTCTGCTGAGACTGATGAACGAGTAACTTCATGGATCTGTGAGGACCAGGAGATGGAGGAGGATGGAGAGGATGATATTCAGAAATAAAGCAGCTAGATGATGATCGGCTAACGATGACGGTGTGTGACTGTGACACTGGATGGATGGCATTAATCAGCAAATGCAGTGTAAATTAATTATGCAGCCGCACGAATCAGCAAAAAACAGGAAATCTAGTTAAATACTGTTTTGTTAATCATGAATCGTAAGAAAAAAAAAACTCCTGTGAAAATATAATTTGACGGTTGAATGAGACACCAGATGCCTGCGTTGCATTTTTATTACAATCCACGGTATCTGGGTTCATCACCATTTAATAGAAAGGAATCAGGAAATAAAGCAGTTTGGTATACATTCTGCAGAAAATGAACACATCTATAAGAAAATGATGCCGACAAATGGACTCTATTGTTTCTATCATCTCCTTACAGACCTTGTTTGTCTGAGCTGAACCAGCCTCGCTCGCAAGTTTGGACGATATTGTTATTAAGATTCCCGAGCGGCGCCGCCTCACTTATCTGCTCTGGAACCGTGACATTTATGACGCCTAGTTCACCAGAGGACATCTCTGCAGCTAATGCAAGTGCTTCCCTTTAAATCCTATTTGGGTGACAAGATGGAGACGGAAATCAACCCACCAGAAACTAAACGTCAGTGTCTAAGAATTGCATTTCCAGACAACAGTCGGTCTTTGCTCAGAATATTTACTTTTATAGATAACAGAATCTGCAGTTTTGAAGGTGATTAAATCTTCGGTGATATTTGTACATAGTAAAACCTCTTCGTATCCTGAGATCGTATTAGTCCGGGGCAAGACTTACAAGAAAGCCTCTGAGTGATCAATATCAGAATTAGCTTTATTGGATCAGTAAATGTACACATCTAAGGGATATAACTCTGGTTTTAAAAACCCTCAAGGTTAAACTGGGATAGACCTCTGTAGTCTATGTACGACGTCAAGTGTTGGGATGTTTTTAATCTTTGCATATGATGCATGTATATGTGCAGAAAATCCATCGTACAGGATTGAAATGGACCATGAAAGTGATCGCGTGTGATGATATGTACGTATTAAACTGCAATAACTATCGTCTGTAGTGAAAGTATTGGATGTTTTCTTGTTTTCAAGTCTCCATCAGACTGATGCATTGTGGGAAGAAACTGTTCTTGTGTCCGGTTGGTTGGTATGTCCTGACCCTGGGGGTGTGTAAGTCCTGAATAAGGACTAGGCAATACTGGCTGAAATGAGAATCGCAGATTTTTTGCTAAGAAATGAGATTGCGATTTTCTATATGATCTTACCGTTAAATTTACAGAATTTTGGACTTTGTTATGTACCTGAGAAATAATAAAGTGCCGTGCGCTGTCGGAGCGTTAGATAGATAAATGTGTGTGGGTACTAAAGAGTTAACTACCACAGCTCTACTGCGCACTAGAGCGTGGCCCGGGTGAATATTTATGCCTGACTGAGTTTGGGACATTACCGAGTAAGCCCTGAGAATACCACTCCTGTATCTGCTTGTGCAGTGTGATGTTAGCTCTCCAGCTACTCAGTAGACCTCCTAGTTAGCACGAAGTCGCTAAGTTAGCGTTTAGCTTATCGCCTACCTTAGGCTGGCCAAAGCTAATTTCATGACTTAGCAACTCCCATAATACGGAAATGAGACTGTATATATGTCTTAATCAAGATCGACATCTCTTTAGGATTAATTGCCCAGCCCTATCCTGAAGTCCAAGCCAGAAAGTGAAGATGTGAAGATGCTGGATTATTGCCGTTAAGAACTGGATCACCCTGCTGCCTTGGTGAAGTGGGCAGCAAAGATAACAGACAGCAAGAAGTCCAAAACCTCCCACAGTCCAAAAAACGGCAATGTAGGTTTATTGGTGACCCTAGGTCGTATTTAGGCGTGAATGACGCCACCAATGGTTCTCTGGCTCTATATGTTGAAACTGGGATGGTGACTTATCCAGGGAACGGCCTCTCGCCCGATGTCAACAGGGATAAGCTCCCGCCCCCATGACCCTGACAAAATAAGCCCTTAGAGACAATGGATGGAGAACTGAATCGGTATCTCCTGGGGTCGGTTGAATTTCCCTGATCTGGTACAGGGAGCACATCCTCTGCCGGGCCTTTCTCACAATAACGTCGATTTTGGAGACCTGCTGGATCCCAGAAATGTCCCTGCTTTAGTGTGAATAAGATTATCTGTTCAAACTCGTTCTCTGCGTGAGACAAAGGTTTTTTTTGCAGCCTTCCACGCCCTGACGGACACTTGTCAGCACAAACCTCGAGTCGGAACCTTCACCAAGTGGAGTTCACCCTCCTTTTATCTCGTATCCTTCTTCTTCTTCTTCTGTTTTTTTAAGGGTGCGTAACTCCAAGTTGAAATGTCCCTCGCTGTTGGCGGCTGCGTCCGTCTGCTGCTCCGTGTTTCATGTCGAGGAGAAGTGAGAGACAAAGGCAGCCGGGAGCTTCAAAGGCTGCGGGTGACATTTAGCGCTCGGTATCTTCAAAGACCAGGCCCTCTTTTATTCTTCTTCTCTTCCTGTATAATTAATGTCGTATTTCCTACGGATTTTTCTTTTTCTTTTTTAGATTTCGGATGAGCACCAGATTAAGGAAGTGCACCTTAATTTTTCAATTTGCATTCTAAGGACCTAAAAACCGCCGCGCTGCTGATGAGATTTTTCCCGGATGAGTGTGGCGTGGCGGAGGGGTTGGAGTGTGTAGTCGGTGTGTGTGGTCACACAAAAAGATTGTTTCGTATTTGTAAAATCTTAGGTTTGATGCAGGAAGAAGGCTGGCTACTCTTCTCTGAGGGCAGCAGGGAATTTCCATTCAGAGAGACTTTGCGTGACGATAAGCGCCACAAATAATGAATGTTAAGCATTTTAATGGTCTCGTCTTTCGTAAAAGCGTGGACTCTATCTTTCCATTTTCTGTAACTGATTATCCTGTCCGGGGTTTCGGGGGGGAGGCTGGAGACCATCAAAGCTGACATTGAGCGAAGATAATCCGCCAGTCCATCACTGGACCAACACATGGAACCCGTTCGCATTCACGCCGACGGGCAATTTAGAGTCACCATTTCACCTTTACTGCATATTTTTTTGGACTGTGGGAGGAAGCCGAAGAACCCGGAGGGAACCAACGCGAAGACGGGGAGAACATGTTAAACAAGGCAAAGGCTCCACATCCCCGGGTGGATTTGAACCCAGAAGTCTCCAGCTTTGAGCCAACACGGGTGGCGAAGCATTTGCTTCCAGGCCACAAGGAAACAACATGATTTGTGGGAAAAATGAAAAAAGTCTATGTGCGCGTGTTGCTGTCTCCTGTTGTTGGGACCATCTTGTGTCAGAGAAACCCACTCATGCTCCTTGATTGACAGCCCACCCCCGTTCTCCGGTGTCAACGGTACGAGAAAGTTTGGGGACCCTTGCCCCAAACCACCGTCCTGCCCCGGTACGAGCGAAAACCCACTTCACGGCGTAATTATCAGGCTAATAGCCATGCATTGACGGAAAAACAAAATCAATGGCAGGACTTTCAAGTTGCAGACTCTGTTGAGATTATTAACCCTCCTACAGAAGATGTGAATTTTGTATTTTTATTTAAATGTATTTAGAGCATGAACTTTATCCGGTATGTTCAGTTTGTGGCGGATTGGACCATGGACAGGGGAGCTATAACAACCCGTTCTGACTTCACCATTCACCAAAAACTCAGGATTTTTATAACTTCTAATCTTCATCTTGTTAAGATACTAGTGACCAACTTTGAAGTCAATCGGGTAATATCTCTAGGATGGGTTTGTTAAAGTAAAACACCTGCTAATGGCGGAAAAACACATGTAAATTGCCCTTTAAGTCCAGAATGGCTGACATCCTCATAGGTTTACGTCAAAAATCACCAGAGTTTTTTTTTGGTAGATATTAGTATAATACATGTCTACGAAAAACGAAAATAATTTCCCACCGTTTGCATTTTTTTTTGAGCCCTCTGGTTTCGTCACATTCTTAGCCAGCACCCATAATACACAGATTGTCACCAAGACTGATGTGTGTGTGTAACGATTCGTATTTCCACGTTTAGGCCTTCAAAACAGTGTTTTATCTATTTCACAGTTTTTCAGCCAAACCGTATGTCGTTAACGGGGTTTAAAGATTCGCTCTGAGTGTAGTAAGACCATCTCTGGATAAATGCGCCCACTAAAGGTCATCTAACGTGACCTCATATCCTCTTCACGATAAACTATGAATATTAAAGGTACACAGAATCAACTCAATTGACCTCAGTGTTTGTGGAGACGCCTCTCTCCGTTGGCGGCGTCCTGAGTTGAGGAATGAAGCGCGGCTGTCATTAGTTGTTTTTTAAAAAAAAAACATTTTCTGTTAATGTGTGAGTGTTTTCCTGCTGGAGAGGGTAAGCACAGATCTGTCAGGAAAATAGAGAGGGTTGTATTCGCCTGCCAGAGTGATGGGAGCGAATGAATTATGCATCCCGGTGTTCGATTTGTCATTGTGTTGTAATTCATGACTGAAAGCGATAAAAACACCTGAAGCCCAAATGATATTTGTTCTACAGTGAGATATTCATCATGTGGAGGGAATGACACTTCTACCATATAATAGTTGGAACCAAATGAAACCAAGATGCCGGTGATGTTTCCGAAGGTTCCACATCCTGTTGTTCAAAAAGAGGTTTTACATTTATAAAATATCATTCAAACAAAATTACAACAGTAAGACAAAAAAAGGTAAAAAAATTTGATGTGAAACTCAACTAAATGATTGATTTACTAAAAAAAAATAGACAAAATTAGAAGGAATGACGTGACGCACTTTTACCAAACTAATCAAAATGTAAAATCAACATTTTAGAAAAAAAAATTACATACGTAGAAATACATTTTCAAGATGTTTCACGCTTTTCCCAAAGAATAATACTAAGAAAAAATAAGAAAGAATTCAATTCGTTTACAAGATTTTTATATTAATGTATATTTTAATGCAATTTTATTGTTATTTATCAGAAATTGCCTTTAATTTGGTGCTGGTTAAATGTAATTATAGCGAAGACAGTTAGCGTGATGAAGTAAAATCTAATATGGATGAATTCTAAAGGCGAAAAAAAATAAAAAATTAACGAAGAGCCCCCGGTGACGAGCTGTAAGCCGACATTATCGTGCCGAAAAACTTTTCTCGCAACCATCAGGTTTTCGGGAAAAGTCAAAAACCTCGTCCATTCCGGCCCACAGGCAGACGGCGTCAGGAGCAATGCAAACGAAATGCAGCATCCTTGTGAACAATCACATCATGATTCGAGTGTCAGACAATGTCTAGACATGCAGTTTGGTAGAAAATGTCTTAAAAACCAGATGGAGCCGAACAATGGACAACCTTCAGACGTAACAACACATGAACATACAACCAAAGAATAGATAAGACGCCTGAATGAAAGCAGAACAACACGGAATCTTCTCTGATGCCGGTGCCATCAAAATGCCACTAATGGACTTCAATGAGGACCTTCTTTCTTTCTTTTTATCATTTACCACTAAAACATTTTAGCCTACGCAGTCGATTAATGGCGTATAAGAGTTCCTGAGTTTAAAATGACAAAAAAAGGTGCCTTCAAGAGGTAGACAACCAAAATTGACGCCAATTGCTCGATCACAGCCGTAATTATCAAATGATCAAAAATGAAAAGATGAAATGAAACAAACAACTTTCACTCTGACTTCAAAAAGGTTTTAAAACAGCTGGCGGCGACGGCTTTGTGACTCGCTGCGAAGTTCTTCGCTCTGAGGTAACATCTCACGCTTGAAGTTTCTACAACGTCACCAAACGTCAATTATTTATACGCGTAGTGAACAACTGCGCTCCGATCAACAGTTCCTTCTTCTTCGATGTAAATGCATCATCACTTAATCCGGGAATGATTTGTCATCTGCATGAAATGGAAACATTTGAAGACAGAGCCTTGCACATGGAAACCTCCAGAGATGCAACTCTGCACCGTGAGGTCGTCCAACGCCGTCTGATTATCGCTCAATGGTTTCGCAAGTCTGGTCCTCACGTTTGCTGAAGAAGTTGGGATTTCACACGTTTCTTCTTCTTTGTTTGTGTTAAGAAGCGATACATTCCTTCAACGTCTCTCTGCCACTTCAGCCTCTGAGCCCTCTCTGTTCCAGCTTTTGTTCAGCTTTTGTTTTGTTCCAGGCGACTCTACAAACAGAAGAGGACCCGCCCCTCAGATATACGGGACTCATTCCAAGCCAATGGAAATACGATTCTTATTTTGGGTTGATTATAGCCGATAAAAAAACATATCTATGTATGTTATATTCAATTTATTCAGAGGGCAACCTCGGCGTCTTCCTTGGAAGCAATAATTCTGCTCCACCGTATTTGGAGACTTGATGAAACAACAGGTCTGGTACCGTCTTTGAGTGATTCTTTAGAAAGTATAAAAGACGTTTCTGCCGCCTGAAGACGACAGATCCAGCTCTTTAAAAATCTGACGAACATCTCCTGCAGGAGCGTTAACAATCTAATAGACGAGGGTCAGGGTGCCAACTTGACAGGAGGAGTGGTGGGTGGGTGGGTGGGTGGTGTGGGTGGGTGTTGGTGTTGGCAATATTGCTGTCCTAACGCTTTGTCTAATTCCACTTGTCGACACTCAGGTGGGAAAAATTAGCGAGGCGGTAATAAGATTGGAGAAAGTGTTGCATTAGCACCTTGAAGAGTAAATAGCTTCTAAGATTGCCTATTAGACCCAGATAACCTGACGAGGTGGAGGCCGCTGCTGTTTGTACGTGGGAGCCGAGTGGGGTTGGTGGGTGGAGGGGGGCGGGGGTAAGAGAAAAAGCATATTAACTGGACCAAAAAAAGTAATAGGAATCTTTTTTTTCCTCCTCCTTTCTGTTTTAATCTGCTGTTGATGAAAGACGGGTTATTTGTTTCTTCGGCTGCATACTCGCAATATCCTGTCGCCGCCGCCGCCACCGCCACCACCGCCGCCGCCTGCTGAAAGAAATATCTGCCCTCCTCTCCTCTCCTCGCTCCTCCTCTGGGTTTTGCATTATAAAGAGATTTCATCTCATCCACCTTTAAGCCAGGTTCTGCCTTTGATATTATTTATTAGCGCCAGTACTGAGGAGTTCACGGAGCTCGAACCTTGAATGCCCCCCCCCCCCCTCATCTTCTCCCACACCATCAATACTGTTCCACATTACATATACATCAGCACCGGGCGCAATATCGCTCGCTCTCAACCTGCTGCCTAATTAAAAAGATAAGCGGCAGCGTTTGAAGCTGGCTTTAATGGGCCGCTGCCTTGTTTTTAGGCGTGAATATTGACTAGAATCCTGACTTTGCTGCAGATTCACTTCATCTTATATAGATTGCTCTGACCCGATGAAGGGGTTGGATGTTCTGGATGATTTTAGGAGGGGATCTCGTTGGTCGGTTCATGCTGGATCCCGACGTATGAGCTGAATGGGATGGGTTCACTAATTAACTAGTCACACGGAAGTTTATCACTAACTCCATAATTACCATCTGCTCTCTTAATAACTCTTAATGACTCTTAATAACTCTTAATGACTCTTAATGACTCTTAATAACTCTTAATAACTCTTAATGACTCTTAATAACTCTTAATGTATCTTAATAACGCTTAATAACTCGTAATGACTCTTAATAACTCGTAATGACTCTTAATAACTCTTAATGACTCTTAATAACTCTTAATAATTCTTAATGACTCTTAATATCTTATTTCAACTTGAAGAAATAGATACAAATAAATAACTATTTACATATAAAAATTAATTTCCATTTGTTAAAGAATAAACACTCAAAATAAAGATCTTTCACTTCCTGCATTTCATATTTCAAAAAAAACTTCAGTAATTCGACTCTCTAAAGTTTGTCGGTTAAGTTTAGAGTGTTCGTCAATCAGACGCTGCTCTGAATATTTTCTTTAATGGTAAAGTTTAACCGACAAATATACGTCAAGCGAAAGAATTTATTTGTATATCCTTGTTTTGTTGTTCGATTATGGTCAATGCGAATTGTGTTAGCACGCAGATGGCAATTCCCATTATATGTTAGCATTAAGCTAACGGACCAAGTGCTAATTATTTTTCCACATTGTTGTGGGGTAATAAAGATTCAGACTGCACCTGGAAGCCTTTGTCTCTCGTTTGATGAGCCGTTTGTCTACATAAGTGGAGGCTAACATTCAGGGAGAGCAGAATAAAATGATTCAATTAAACTACAGCCTCTGCTCTGTAAGACCTGCAGACCAATGGGTCCCCAGGTGCACAAGTCTGTGTGCATCTACCTGGGCAGGTCTTAATTTACCTTGGCGTGCTGCCAGAGTGGCGTTTATGTACCGGAAATATCGTTCATGTGGTATCTGGCACCAAGACTTTAACAGCACATCCTTTAAGTCCTGGAAGTTGTGAGGTGTGGTCTCGGATTTGTTAGGCCCGCTTATGCCACAGATACTTGATCGCATTGAGGTCTGGGGAATTTGAGCTGGTTGTTGTGCCCTACTAAAATATTTTAGTACCAGGAGGGCAGACAGTTTTTTTGAAGTGCTGACGTACGTGGTCAGTGTAAGCGTTTAGTACTTTCTGATGGTTCTAGTGCTTCACGACCAGCTGTATGTTCTGACACCGCTCTATCAGAATCAGCGTTCACTTTCAGCGGGTTGGGCTGCAGTAGTTCTTCTGTAGGATCGGAAATCCGGCCTAACATTCCCATCCACATCAATGAGTCCAGGACTCTGTCGCCAATTCACCGGTTGTCCTCAGAAGCCCCGGAGGGTTCTCCGCTTAAATTTCAGGATTGTGCTACTCTGGACTGATTCAAGATGTTGTACCTTGAATCAGCTGGAATCGCCCAGTTTCGGGGTCACAGCCCCTTGAGTGCTACTGTCACCACGGGAACCCGATTGGCCAACTTCTGTTGCTGCTAAAGTTAGCTGGGATTGCCACGTCTTCTAAAAAAGCCCTCTTCTGTTTCCTGTCAACCACAAGAGGCATCAGTTATATCTCATGTTTGATGCTGAACGATATTAGCCTGGTCTCGTTTTAGCCCTTAGAAAAAGGTTGTTTCATCATAGGTTTTTTTTTCAAAACGACATCACAGTGTAAAAAGTGTTGAGGTGGGGGAAATAGCGAGGGTGAGAACGAGCTGAAGGATCAGGGAAGGTAGGGTCGGAGGTTCAGCTCGCGTGCTTCACATGTATTGTAGCTGAACTCGGTCCAACAGCAGACACGGTGCTCATTCTCCAGGAGCAGAACCCAGCCCCCGTGGAAGCCTTAGCTGCATAGTGTGTGGGTGAGAGAGTTCTCTCTCTCTCTCTCTCTCTCTCTCTCTCTCTCTCTCTCTCTCTCAGCAGCTGGTAGTCAGGGATGCGATGGCCGGGCCACGCCTCTGGAGGAATGCTGCTTCGGTGATGGAGCCAAATATCTCTCCCTCTCTCTCCTTCGCACATTCTCCCTTTCAACTGTTGGCGTAGGACCAAGTCCTTCTTCGTGGTTCTGCCAAGTCAGATATGTCCACCAGTTAGCCTGGTTCCCGCCATCACGCATATGAAAGTGAAACTTCACATTTCTAAGGCTGCGTCCTGTGGGCATTAAGTCCCCATCGCTACAGAAATGAGTCATTTCAGGACATCCTCATCTTAGAATCTTTTGGGACTATGTATAGACGATATAAAATAGTCATTATCTATCTGACTCTTTTTGTCACGTTCACCTGGCAGAAGGTCTTTTTTCTAACTTAAGGTGGGCTCGCGCCACAAAAGAATCACCTTGATTTCACCCTCCTGACAATCAGAGGAGAAAATTGCTCCGGATTTCGGTTGATCACGATGTTTGGGTGACGGATCGTATCTAATGCTGCGTTGACACGGAACATGGTGCATGATGCATTTTTTTTACACGGCGTAATTACATTCAAACGCAAATGGAGTGAACGGCGCAGCGTCGCATATCGTAAGAAGAAGAATATGTGATGCTGTGACTCTATAGTTTTCTGTGGCATATTTATTGAATTCTTGTATCGGCAGATTCCTCTGAACCCCTCATTTTGACGATCTGCTCAGTTCCTTTCCTTTGGGGGTCCAAACAACTCTAAATATTAGAGGTGCACCCATCAATGGACGCCAAGAGACCTAGCTTGATCTGATCGGCCGAGCAGACTCTCTCAGGCCGATTCGGTTTCCAGTTACAATCAAGCATGAGCTACCATGGCTACGAACATCTCACAGGTAAACGAGAAAACGCAAAGCTTTCAATTAGTAACATCAGTAAGGACAAAGGAAGCTGCTGCGAAACAACCCCGGAAATGACCGGCACAACAAACTTAATCACCCCGAGGAACATAGCAAGTTTCAAGAAGCTAGCATTGGCAGAGCGGCTACAGCTAGCTACAGCTCAGAGCCAAGCCCGAGGTCTGAAGTCCCTGATAAAAGCCAAAATATACCATATAACGAGGCGTACAAAGTTTTATTTTCACTTCGGAGACAACACACACAATGCCGACCAGCCTTACTTCCACTGTAATCCTTCAAAATAAGAGCACTAAAAATACACTACTCATTATGATTTAAAAAGTCGGAATCAACCAACACAGTTGTCGGCCAGTCAGACTTTACAAAAATCAGTGATCAACCTAGAAAATTGCTATTGACGTACTAAATACATCAACAGTTCAACAGTTTCAAATTCAAGCCGCCGCTAGATTGAGCTGGTCGTATAACGATCTTACCTATAAGAATAATTGTGTTAATTAACTTGGGGCAGTTTTTTTTCATCCAGAACCCACAACAAAATGTTCATAGGTTAAAATGCAAAGACAATTTTGACTGGTCTCAAACACTTTTGAATATAAGTTCACTGATGTATGGGCAACATATGAGCAGTAGAAAAACAAATACATCCGGTCTTCCTCTTGCTTCCTCTTTTGGAAAAAAATAATGTGCAACAAGTCAAAACGAAGAAGCACAACACTATAAGAAATGCAGATGTGATTACATGTCTCAGTAGTTGATGCTGAGGCCCAGTGATTGCTGGGAACGCCACTGGCGTTCGCGTCCCTCTGTGACTCTCTGAGCTCCAGAACCCGTCTTTTTCTCCCGTTTGTAGCCCAAAAGGATTGATTGCAGCGGCAGACGTGAAGTGTTCTTCCCTAAGAGGTCCGTTTCAGAGCGTTTCCAGCTTAAACCGTAATAGTGAGGGTTTTTTATATAACGGTGCCGGTTGAATGACTCTTTGGATTTCTTCAATCCTTTAAGGCAATGCAACTTTATTTATATAAGCACATTTTATTACACGAAAAATCAAGTGCATTGCGACAAAGTGCAAAAGAAAATCAAGGCAGTTAAAAACAGTTGGGAAAAAAAACATTAAAAGAGATTTTTTTTTAAATATTTTAAAACAAGCAGGTCGACCTGATCCAGACCTGATCCAGACCTGATCCAGACGACCTGAGAGGTCTGGATGGTTCAGAACACAGAGGAAGATCGGAGATGATTTTTGGTTCTGACCCTTTTAGTGCTTTGTAGACCAGCAGCAGGATTTTGAAATCAACTCAATGAGAAACAGGAAGTCAGTGTGGAGAACTCAGAACTGGAATGCTATGATCCACTTTCTTGGTCTTAAGTGAGGACTCTAGTAGCAGCTATCTGAACCATTTCTTAGGAAGACCAGTTAAGACTGCGTTACAGTAGTCAAGCCGGTTGAAGACAAATGCAGTTGAAGGTTGAATCCGAAGCAGCTGAACTTCCTGTCTAAAGTTGAAGACGTTAAGAACCGAGGAAGCCTCTCGGATGAGAACTGAAGCATCTTCAACTTTAAACAGGAGGTCCACTTCCTCTGGATTCAACATTTGAGGCTTACCTTGACCCGGATGAATATAAATCTACACAAACGTTCACCCACGCAGGAACATCTCCATCTCAACATCCATCCTCTGCTCCACCTCAGCCGACCACATCTGTGTGTCAGGTACCTCAGCACCTACAGCCACAATCTCTCCCGAGGTTTCTTGAGGTCTGGAGTCGTGACCTGAATGTTTCAGAACACATTTTTCTAATTGTAGTTATCAGACTACTGTCTTCTGTCGTTGGAATGCTGATACCTCTGCTGGAACCTCTACAGCATCCTGATATGAATGTAAAGTTGCATTGTTTGCAAGTCGTCGCTCAAGTCACATTGACGTTCTGCCCGGCGGACGTTTTCGAGGTCAGCACATCAGGGAGGAACTGCCTGCATGCTACATAAACCTCCCTTTAGTACTCTCAGATCAAACCCATAAAATGAGGTCAGCCGCTGGGTCACGCTTGCATCTCCGGCGTCGTCCTCATTCGGCCCCGATGGAACCCTCCAATATTCCCAGCGTCTGTCCAAATGTGGAGGTGGCAATGCCGACCCTCCCCCGGGGTCACGGATGAAGAAGTAATAGCTCTGCTCTGCCCCGACCGCGGGCGAGGGTGGGTCACCGGCTGCCTTGGATCGGTGGTGTTTGCCGGATCTTGACGGACATAGTGGGTGATTTGCAGCGACAAGCGTAACAAACGTTTGTAATGAGGTCACCTTGGGCTGAACGTCTGCGTCTGACTCTGATCCCTTCCTCTACTTGCTTAAACGCACAACCAGACGGAGAAGAAGAAGAGTGCCAGAGGAAAATCCCAAAGCGTTCGGAGCCAGCCAAATTAAAGTGACACCGTCGAGATGCAAAAAGAGACGAATGATATGCAAAGTCAGCGGCGTCGGGTTTCCTGTGGAGGTTTTCCTTCAGGCCTTCTTCTCGTCTCTCTAGTACAGAAAAACGGTATAACAGCTAGTTCTATTATAGAAGTCAAAGGAACTCTCAGGTTCTGCCTTGTTTGGTCCAGGATTTTGGATTTTTCAGTCTAATCAGTACTAAAGTTTAGGTGTGAAACCTTCCTGGAGAGACAGAGAGACAGTGTGTATGTAAGAGAGAGACAGAGACAGTGTGTATGTAAGAGACAGAGAGACAGTGTGTATGTAAGAGACAGAGAGACAGTGTGTATGTAAGAGAGAGACAGAGACAGTGTGTATGTAAGAGAGAGAGAGACGGTGTGTATGTAAGAGACAGAGAGACAGTGTGTATGTAAGAGAGAGACAGAGACAGTGTGTATGTAAGAGAGAGACAGAGACAGTGTGTATGTAAGAGAGAGAGAGACGGTGTGTATGTAAGAGAGAGACAGAGACAGTGTGTATGTAAGAGAGAGACAGAGACAGTGTGTATGTAAGAGAGACAGAGACAGTGTGTATGTAAGAGAGAGACAGAGACAGTGTGTATGTAAGAGACAGAGAGACAGTGTTTATGTAAGAGAGAGACAGAGACAGTGTGTATGTAAGAGAGAGAGACAGTGTGTATGTAAGAGAGAGACAGTTTGTATGTAAGAGAGAGACAGTTTGTATGTAAGAGAGAGACACAGAGACAGAGAGACAGTAGGTATGTAAGAGAGAGACAGAGAGACAGTGTGTATGTAAGAGAGAGACAGAGAGACAGCACGCGCGTTAGAGAGAGACAGTGCGCGCGTTAGAGAGAGAGACAGCGCGCGTTACAGAGAGGTAGAGGGGGGGCACCACAACCAAATTCCGCTTAGGGCACCAATTGGCCCCTGAGGCCAAGACTGACTTCAGACAGACGTAGGGCCTAAACGCTGAATCGATCAATCGCTCAATCAACCATCTTGGATCTGGAGGTGAAACCCACGAAAAGGCTGACAGCAGGACGAAAGTATGTCATGAAAAGTTCTTTGGCACGCTTTCAAATACCGAGACCAGAACTAACCAGATCAAGCCTAAAAAATCTAAGTAAGTATTGAACTTTAGTTCAGACTTTAAACTTCCGCGTGGATTCTCACCATTTTGGATCATTCGTGTCACTTACACCAGAAAAGAAGACTTCTTTTTTTATTTGATTGATTTTTAGAGCAGTGACACTAGTTAATAGAAAGAAAATTTATAAATCTCGACAGGGAAGATTTATGAGGTGGTTAAGGAGATGGGATTAAAAAAAAAAGAGGAAATTTTCACTTGTTATATTGGCAGGTTTTTGCTTTACGTACAACAAGCTAAAACACACCTTGTATTTATTTATTTTTTTTAACTTATTTCTGAAGGGAAATTTTTTCCAGTGCCATGTCTAAAAACAAGTCCGACCCATTTCAGTGAAAAATCTGCCATGTTCAGTGATTTTATCTTATATCAGGTGAAATTCAATTTCTTTTTTTAGCAATAGATAACACAAATGGATACAATTTTGAGTTTTTGCAGTGAACACCTGAAATCAAAGCAACCCGCAACTCAAGAGTTAGTTGTTGAAAAAGAAATTCATTTCTATCCACACATTTTCGTTCCTCATATCCGTGTTTGGGTTCGGGCGACTGTAGGCCGTAAGCAGGGCGCCCGCTTGTCCTTTTACCTGAGCGACATTCTAAAAGTCCTCCTGCGGTGAGAGTTTTGGCTGAAGCTGGGGACTTATCTCAGTCAGACATACCTTAAAAGCCTCCAAAACCGCGGGCCCCCATGGGGAAATCCTAATTAGACTCCCAAACCACCTCAGCTGGTTCCTTTTGATGCGAAGGAGCAGCAAATCCACTCCGAGCTCCTCACTTCATGTTCATGTCTGAGGCTGAGCCCAGTCATTCTGCCAGGGAAAGTCCTTTTTAGCTCGTTTCTATCCGTGACCCCATTCTTCAACAACAAAACAACAAACTCAAAAAATAGCAGTAAGAACTGAATCATCAGTGTCTGTTTGTGAGGCATTTGACGCTTGTCTGCTTCCTTTTGAATCCACCTGTGTCCCGTTTCTGCCCCCGTCTCTGACTTCCTCCGACATGGAGACGGAATCATTGATGGTCGGCTCCTTCATCATAGCTCAGAAATTGCTCTGCCCTGCAGGTAAAAACGGAAAAAAGAAGAAAAAAGCCCGGCGTTGGATACTCTGAATATCTCCGTCTTATCCTCCGAATCTCTCCTGCAGATTCTGAGTGGGCGCTGGGAGCTTAATGCCAGTTTACCCACCTTTCACTCCTCCGCCCGTTTTTCTCCTTTGAAATCCGGTAGAACGGCAAAGAACCCCCCAGGATTTGGCATCTTTTTTTGCGAACGCCTGAGGCCGGCCTGTATTTACAATCTAGATTCAACCAGCGGGACTCCTGAGGGTGACCACCGGTGTTGAATCTCCCTTCCATCCATCCCTCCCCTCCTCTTCCTCAAAGTCGTCTGGCAGTCCTCCAAAGCTGAGCCAACTTCTCCCTCGCTCGAGTTTGTTATTACCGCTATTAGGGGCCGAAGCACCACGGCGGCATAAAAAGCCTGGGACGGCGCTCCGGTATCTTGACAAATTTCTTGTGTCACCTCTTTGAATTTATCACTCGATCGGCTTTATTTCCTGCCTGGACCGTAACGCCGAGCCGTGGGAGGAGACGTCTTGTTCGGCGAGGATAACGTCTTGATGTGAAAGGCTCTCTTATCATGGATTTACCCATCAGGCCGCTGGAGGCCCCAGGCTGTGTTGATAGCAGGACGCGCGCTCCGCTGGCGTCCTGCCTGGCGGTTTGTCTGCGGCGGCCATCGCAGCAAAGGGGCGAGCCGCAGGAAGGAGGGGTGTTTTCGTATCGCCTCGCTTTCTTTCGAGGGTCAAAGAAAAATCTGGTCCAATAAAATACGGTTCATCTACGGGGGCAACTAAATACTGATGAAATATTTAAAGAAAAGAATTCATTCTACAAAGGAGGTTATATTTTCCCCTCTGTCAGGTTTACGCATAAATTACATTTTAAACAACCAGAAAACCACGGGAGAAGGCGGGGCCGTTTACAAAGAAAGGGTTCTAGATACTTTTATATATATATATATATAATATTCTTAATAAGATATGATTTCTAACTGTGTAAATGCTACTGATTTACTGATTTTGCGAATTAGAATACGCAGATCAGGAATAACAATATAACCATATGTGGATTTTTGGCGTTCTGACCACTTTCCATCAGAACCAGCAGGAACTTTTTCACCTGCTGTGCGACAGTAGCTCTTCTGTCGGATCGGGACATTACCGACTTGGAGCCTTCACTCCCCATATGCATCAGTAGGTGGGTTTACGTTAACAACCTAATCCCCAATAGATTCAGAAAAAGGCTTCTTAAACTCCCCTTTTTGAAAGAATAGTCCCTTCCGAATGAGAGGAGGAAGTCTAAGTCCTTTCGTGAAAGCCTTTTTAATAGTCAGTCTCCGCACGTAAACACTGTTTCGGAATGCTTTCTGTTTGAGAAGTTGGAGTTCTGGCAGATTTTTCCAGGGAACGCACAGCGCCGCGACGCATTTCAAATATGGCGACTTGGTTTACATCGGAGAGTCGATTACTCATCGCAACTGTGAAAGAGTTTAACATAGTTTGACGGTTAGACGGACGGAAATTCACTTCCACGCGACCCCTTTTTGACGTATTGTTCTTCTGGCTGCTTGTCGGCTTCATGAGGTTCCTCTCTAGGGTGACCATCTTCAGCCTCAGAGATACGATGAGCATCTCAGACATCCAGATGAATTTCGGAGTATAGCGACTGTTTCTTTGCATCGCAAGGATCCAGTTGTGGTGATTTGATGATGAACTGTGATGAAGATTCTGCCCTTTGAATGTTTTTCAAACAAGTCTAATGGAGGAGAACCAGAATGCGTTGGAGAGAGGTCTGGAAATGCCTGGGGATCCCCAGGAATGAGCTGGAGAGTGTTGCTGGGGAGAGGGACAACTGGAATACTCTCCTTCTCCTACTCCCACAGTGACCCCACACAGGATGAGAGGAAGAAAATGCATGAACGGCTGCAGTTGAGTTATCCTGATAAGGATCTTCTGATTGGACATTCAGAACATTTTGTGGAGCCCGGTATTCTGTACCTCAGACGGGTCGGGTTTTTCTCTCTCGGGATGCTGTTGTTAAGATGCCTAAACGCTCCGCCGGGTGAATGTCGCTTTAAATGATGCACACAGCAGACTTCTGTATCCGCATCAGTTTTTTCCCCCCCCTCAGGATGTAAGCGAGACGTCGTAATGTATTCAGGTTCTAAGTTTAATGCTTCTTAAATCAAATAAAAAACAATCCGTTTGCCTTCAGAGACGATTATGACCTAATTTCAAAGAAGTTAAAAGGAGTCCCAGCGGTACCAGACTGTCTAAAGGCATTGTGTGCATCCTTGAAATCGGGGGAACCTGTTGAATCCGTGTTTTAACTTATTTTTCTCAGTGAAAATTCTGCCATGTTCTGTGATCGTGTCTTATAGCAGGTCTAATTTCATGAGATCAGAACTCAGGCCGATTTGGCACCAGTTACACGTAGGCCCCAAACATCTCCTAAGTAAACCAGAAAACACGGAGCACGGAATTTGTGACACCAGTAAGGACAGTAAGAAATTCAGTCCAAGCTGTCAGGGAGGAGCTTATGTTAATGCTTCTAAAGCAGCAATGACGTTTGACAGTGGAACGGATGATTGGCAGGTCTGAGATTGGGATTTCATTGCAGAATGTTTGTTCCACGTCAATCCATGAGTGGTTCAGTGGATTGGGTTTGATCCCTTTTTAAGATACAGTATATTTCACTCTGTTGGCAAGAAAGTAATGCAAAAAGTTTGGTACTTCTAATCCACCGCTATCTTTGTTCAGTTAAAGTGTATTCAAGCGAATACGTGATGCTTTGATCTTCCATAAAGATTTGGAGATGTTAGAATCTAGTGCCTTAAACCAAACAGAAGACGGTTGAGTCCGAATCAGTGAGAAAAGTTGAAATACATTTTTGAGAGGATCATCATTTTAATTGTTGCAAATCTTCTTCCCATCAGTGATATGGGCAAGGTCCCCCTACCGCATGAGGTCATCCTCTACCGATTTGAGAAGCAGGGTGTAGTTTAGTCGTGTCGGGTTTGACAGCCTGGAGGAAATATGAACACCTAAATATCCGATGTTTCCGGACTGCAGATGACGTACTCGGAAAAATTGGAATTGATGGGTAGTACTGTGGATTTGGTCCAATTAATAGAGATTCTGAGATGGATGATAATTTTTCTATAAGTGCAGTAGATTCAGAAAGAGAAGTTTTTGAGGAAAAGTGACACATCATCAGCATAAAGGCGTATCTCCTGTAACCAATTGCTGTTAGCCTGGTGCCCCTTTTAAGACTAAATCCGGACAGGTTTGATCATTTGTCCTAACAGAGGCAGTGAGGGGGCTAAATTATATTCACATACACGATATGAAGGAATTTCCCAATCCAAATTTATGTAGCAGTGCAATCCAGCTATCCTGAAGGAAACTTCAGAGGAACCGGCCCAGGTCAGATAGGTAATAGGTCATATTTACAAGTTAACTGTCATCATGTTCCCGGTCTACGGTGGTTAGTACCTACCAATTAGGTCTAAGGAAGGGCAACTGGAAACCTGAGATAAGGTCATGAGCACCCAAGGGCTCATGGAGAGTGAAGGTTGTCCCATGTGGTCTGAAGAGCTACTGTAGCACAAACAGTTGTTACGGCTTATTGACGTGTGGAATCTCCTGAGTCGTGCAGGTGGGATCAACAACCGACGACATCCGAAGAGAAACCAACACAGAGTTGAATAGTCTGCGTTGAGAGATGTTAATTCTGCACGTTCTATATCAGGACCTGAACCAGGACCTGATCAGGACCTGAAGGAAAGTAAATTAGACAACAGCCAAAAGCAAAAACCAGTTATATTTTCCGGTTTTAATACCTTGTGCTGTCTGGAACTGCCTTTGCTCTGGAATCAGACAGTGAAGGTAAAAGCGTGTAGCTGCCTGTCCGCGCCGTCGCCTCCCTCTCTCTACCTTCCTAACATGTTCTCTTAGCAGGTCACCTGAGAAGATGAGTCACGTGTACTGTAAAGGTCAGCCGTCACGGGTGGAGAGAGAGGGGCAGCCGAGGGAGATAGAGGGGAGAAGACCGGAGGAAGGAGGCGTAAAGTGTTGGCTTTACATGTCAATTTTTCTGTCAGGGGCACTAAGTGGGGCCCCTTTCTCTCGCTTCGTCTCTCGTCTCCTGTTGCTTTTTTCCTCCTCAGGAATGAATCCGGAGGTAATTGCTGCCGCGGTCTACCCACTCAAGTTGTATTTTTAGATAATCAGTCAAAGCTTTGCATTCATTAATTATTAAATAGGTGGAGTTTCCCCACCCAGGATAGGACGGGGGCTTACCTAGAAAATAGACTTTCAGTGCAGCAGAATTTTGTCTCAATCGGACAATCAAACAAACACTACATCCCGCCGTCAACAGTCTGACCTGGATCTGGAGCCACAAATCCCCTCTCAGCATTATTAACTGGAACTATTCAGTGCTGAGTCTTCCTCCGGTGTCTGAAGATGGAGAGGTGTTAACTTCCACACGTCCTCCCTCGCTCCTTTTTCTGGGCGGTGTTTCCTTTGATGGATGACGTCCCCAGCTTTGGCAGCCTTATCGCTGGCCCTGCCAAGAGATCTTCATCAGCTCCATGAAACCCCGCCCCCCAGCAAATACTGTTCGTAGGGGGATCAGTGAGAAGGGAGCTCAGCAGGGGAGAGGATGAGAAATAGGTGTATTGAAGATAAAACGAGATAGAAGTGAGCTAGGAGGAAGAAAGTAAGAGTTGAGGGTGGATTTCGGCCAGAGGAAGAGAGTTGAGGTATTTGCAATCTGTTTTGTTTTTATTATGACATCCTTTTTGATTTCGTTAAAGAAACTTTCGACCCAAACGTTAACTGTTGCCTGGGACCGAGCAGTATTGCATCAGTTTTACCTCAACAAGATGCAGTGGAAAATCTAGAGATTCTTCCATCCACCTCTTTTCTTCCATTTATCCGGGGTCGGGTCATGGTGGAAGTAGTACAAGCAAGATATTACGGGTGTCCCTCTTCCCAGCAGCTCTCTCCAGCTCATTCTTCGGGATCCCGATGCGATCCCTAGCTAGATGAGATATATAATCCTCCAGCAAGTTCTGAAGGGATTCTGATTGGACAAGCACAGAAAACACAAAAGGGAGGCGTCTTAGAGGCATCCCAGTCAGATGCCCGAACCAACTCAACTGACTCCTTTTCACACAAAGGAGGCTTTACGTATAACACAGCAGCGTCTGTATCTAGTGAGATGTTTTACCTAAGTATCTGCTTTCACTGTTACTTGGCAGCTGATCTTGTCCTCCGCTCCAAGGTTCTGGATCTCAAGGATTTAATACGATGTTTAGAGACTTGCTCGAGGACACTACGACTCCAAGGGCACCTTCAGGTTTGGGGATGTCTTCCCACCGAGCTACAGCCGTCACAAAAATCTAATTTCTGAATTTCTATGCCATATGAAGAGCCACGCCAAAAGAAATAGTTGTACTTATGTTGATAGGAAATAGTAGGGAGAAAACAGAGTAGAGAAAGGTGATGAGAAAAATAGTTACTAGAATGGGAGAAAGAAGAAGAAAGAGGAAGAGGCTTGAGGTGAAATTTGCACAAATCCAGTTTGTGGGGGCATTTTTGGAGCCACTACAGGGTTTTTATTTAATCCCCCCCCCCCCCCCCCCCCCCCCCCCCCCCCCCCCCCCC
>VRLP01003295.1:0-66939 GCA_009660295.1 Lophius piscatorius | reverse complement strand
CATCTGAGGGCTCCACAGACGACTGACACATTTAAAAAAGGACTTAAAACTTTCCTTTTTAGCAGAACCTATAACTTTAATTAACATTGCTGCTTTTTGGTCATATTTTTATATAATTATTATTATATTTTTTATTGATGCTTTTATCTGCTTTTACCTTGTAGCACTTTGAGATTTGATCCAAATGTAAAGTGCCTTATAAATTAAATGTATTATTATATTATTATCATTGTCCCTCTCAGATGCCCGAACCACCTCAACTGGCTCCTTTCGACGTGAAGCAGCAGAGCCTCCACTCCGAGCTCCCACCAGATGTCTGAGCCAGCCCATGTAGCTAAAAGATCACCAAGAACATTTATCGAAGTGGCCCTGAGCATGAGGCTGAGGGTTGGAGGCCTGCAGGTAACTTCTTGTGTCTGAAACTCTGGGTTCTAATGCGGCACCAGACTGCTAACAAACTGCTTATTAGCAAGCAGCACTTGCAGAGTAAAGGCTAGTAATTCACAGTTTGCTTTTGTGGTTGATTTAAATGCTGCTGTGCCGACCAGTGAGGCTTTTCATTGCATAAAGTATGGAATTTAAGCCACAATGTGAACACAGCATGAAGAGGATTACTAAACTGTGGCGAGTACAGTCTACATAACATGGATAAAGGGGAAACAAAGAGTGTTTATCCCCATCAAACAAATTCAAAGACATGGGATGTATTAGACTTGATCTCTATCTCTGTCATTCTAAATTATAATCTTCTTCGGGCATCTTGAAGGCAAGGGTTAAAAGGGTTTTTGCGACCTCACCAGTTTGCATCCTCTGTTACATGTTATACTTCATCTCTGTCTGCCCTCATTTCCTGTTATCACCCTGCTATCAGCTACCTAACAAGGTAAGGCATTTATGTTTTATTAGTCCATTCAAATTTAAATAAAATATCCAGGAAATTGGAGAAGGAAACATTAAATAAATATTCTCTTCCTTCCATTATCATCACATAAATATTAGGAGATGAAAGTGATAAATACATTTTACAATTGAAAGACATGACATTTCCTCTGCTTCTATTTTTTGCTTCTCCTCTGAAGCTGAAGCTTGTCTGATTTAGAAGTCACATTCTTCATTTGTCAGTTATAATTTATTCAATAAGTGTTTTTCCATGTGGCTTTTAAGATTGTCTGTATCAGTGCATCAACGTTACTTTGGTAAAATTTCAGTACTTTATTTTTAACATCTAGCATGTTTAATCTCAAGTGCCAACGGTGCAGCGACCACTTTGATTGAACTTCACTATACCACACCAAACGAGTGGTTGAGTGCACAAGCAGTATAAAAAAAGAAAGAAATGTGGAAGGGTAGTGAATTACGGGGATGTGGCATTGAAGCTCTTGTGTTTACAACCAGTTGATTCCTCTCTTTTCAATTCATGTCCAAACAAAGAAAGTGAGAGAGTGCAGCACCTTCAAGTAAAGTAGTTCATTCGTGAACAGGCCACATCAAGGTGGTCCAGATAACCATCACATACAGTACCACTCCAGGGGCAGCACTGTGCTCCACAGATATTTCTTTTATAAACACTGAAGACCCTTCTGGCCATACTGCCCAACATTGGTTGAGACAGATGGATGACAGAAATACGGACAGAAAGCATGAATATGATGGAACAATTAAAAAGCAGCTTGGGAACGAGTTAGAAAAAAAGAGCTATCAGAAGTAAAAAATCCTCACTAAGTGGTTTTTTCCTCTTACATACCTTGACCACACTCATATTTAAACACACATACATACCACACAAAGTTAGTGGAGGCATGTCATAATATAGTGTCTCGCTTGTGGGGAATTACAGTGAGAGACAGGCAGTTGGAGGAAGAAAAGTGATATCTTGACTAGCCTGTTCACGAGGTCACCCAGCACCCACAATGTCTGCACCTTTTCACTTACACGGCAATACACACACACACAAACACAGACACAGGCACACAAAAAGACTGCACCCTTGAGAACATGCAGTAGCCAAAGTGCAACCTTTGAATGGGAAAATTAGTCAAAGAGCGGTTCTTCTCAATTAAGAGTTCTCCTCTGTGTGACCCACTGGGACCCTTCACATCCCCTCAGTGTGATTACTTTAGTGTGGGCTCAGAGGAAGGATGAGATGAGATTGAATGTATTGGCACTGAGAAAAAAATTCACCTAATGAATGAAAGAATGAATGAATTCCCTTCTCATTGTGTATTTCATGTTGTGTGTCTTTCTTCATAACATTTCATAACTCTCACTGACATCTGCCACTCTGAGGTTTTCCTCAACCCTCCATGTCCGTTTTAGGATGCATCTTTTAGGTGGCAGTGGTGAGACCACAGATGACAGGGTGCTGAGGTCAAGCGTACGAGCATGACGGAGAAAGTGTGCATACAGAGTGAGCTGGGACATAAGCCCTGAAAAGAGTAGGAGATGGAAGAAAGAGAGGAAGGAGGGGATGCAGGGGGAAGTCGAGCTATCATGGGCTTGTTTGTACAGTGTTAGAAAAAATGTAAACATGTCACTTTTTATTTGGACCCCATCCCTCCTGGCGGGCAATGTAAGTGATGTCTCTATACCTCCCCTTTTTCAATCCCCCCATCAGCCATTTGAAATTAGTGATTGTGGGGTTTATCTTTGGTTGATTCACCAAAACCTCAGAAATAACAGACCAGTTGGAAGAGATGTAGGGATAGGGAAACGGGGGAGTGAGGAGAAATTACACATTTAACCTAGCTCTAACATATCAGCCAGGCCTATTTTGAAGACATAAAACCACCATAAATGAACAAAAGATGAAAATAATGGTGAAAGGGATCTTATTTCTCTAGTGCTTTAATTGTGGTCCTTTTCAAATTAACATCACTATCCCTATATATCCCTCCCCATCCTTTCTTAGTCATCCCCCTCTCTCTTTCTCTCTCTAGTATCCCTCCCTCCCAGGAGGCTGGGTCTGCTGACCCTGTGTGAAAGTGAGCAACATGCATTCCACCGCAGTCTACCCTCTTCTGGGAAAGTCAGGGCCTGCTGCACAAAAGACAGCGACAGAGAGAGAGAAAGAGTGAAAGAGAGAGGAATAAGGAGATGGGCAAGAGACAGGAAACAAAAAGAAGAAACAAACACTTCTGCTTGGTCCTTAAATTGAAGAGTAAGATGCAGTGAGATGAAATACTCTTTTAATTAAATAATTGCCCCTCTTCCTTGTCTCTCCATCCTAGAATTCCATAGATTCCGTTTATCTAGATTCTTCTCTAGATTCTGTTTCTCCTTTTTCCTCTCTGGGATGGACTAGTGTCATTGAAGAGTTACGCATTGTTGCATTAACTTCTATATTTACATCCTCAACGCAGCCTGAATTATTTTTTTTGTATGATGTGAGGTGAACTTTAGATCCGAACATATCTGTTATTTGGAATTGTTATGAAACAAACTATAGCAAAATTAGCTTAATTTACAAATAGTACAACAGAATAATAAAACATGTATTTTACTTCCAGATAAAAGGATGAGTTCTTTAAAAAAAAACACATTCTTGCTTAATTCAATAAACTTTGGGTGCTTTTATGGTCTGGTATGACCAATGAATTGATTGAATAATTGTCTGGTTCAAATTTTATTCTATTCTGTTCTATTCAGTGAGTCCCACACAGAGATATATCTGGTGACTAATGTTTTCAAAATGTGAAGATATTTTTTACTCTATTAACTGAATTTACGACTTTATTTGTTCTACAGTGAGAATATGTTTTTAGCATAAACCATTTTCCCGTAAATGTCATATGTGGCAGAGTGGAGGCTATGCAGCAAATGCCACATTGTATCACTCGATTTAGAGTCTAATGTGAAATATATGGAGTGTAAACAGCCACATCATCTTCAGATAGCAAGTAAAAAATGTGCAAAGTTGGGTTTATTGAAGGTCATATGAGACTGTGGCCACAGATGTACTGCCCGAACATAACATTTAGGCATGTATATGTGGGCATATATATATATATATATATATATATATATATATATATGACTGTTGTGCTCTGACGGACACATGTGGACAGAGAGAATGACATTAACCCAATAGATGGATAAGGAGTTATACATCCTTCTATACCTTTCATAAAATCCTCCTCCAGATTAACTGGACTTAACCTCTCCCATCCACTGCTCACAAGCAGTATTGATGGGCATAAGTCAGAATTAGGTGGAATAACTGACAGCGAGACTAGATCTGGTTTGACAATGTAAGGAGAAAGTTGGTGGAAAGGGCAAAACACTACCAGACTGTGCCACCGCCCCCCCTGAGAAGGCCCTCTTGACTTGACCGTGGTGAAAGCTGTGTAAGTATGGAGTAAATCAAAAATGTGTCTGTGAGTGTCAGCCAGGGGGCCCTGTGCTAAGGGCCCCAGCTCCACAAAGCCAGTTCTTCACAGAGCAAGAGCCCACCCTTGCCTCTGCTCGATGACTCGATGTGCTGTCAGCTACGCGGATTTACGCCTGATGGTTCGTAGACGGTCTTTGGTCCCATATCAATTATTATTATCAATTATCATATCTTATAGAAAAAGTGGCGGTAAAAGAAAGTTAACATACCCCTTGTCTTACCTCTGCTGCTTCAGCTACAACTAGATTCCCAAAAAACACAAAGACTCCAACTACCCCACAGAACTCACCTCTGTAATGATGAAGAAGTCATCACCCGGTTCTCCCTGCACCACTATTCTCTCTCCATCTTCAAACTGAACAGGCTCAAGAGCATCGGCCACTGTCAGACGTTCCCACTTATCCAAAGACTCTATGAATGAAAACAGTAAGAAAACAATTATCAAACTTTTAATAACTGATGCGTAGCAGTCGCAGAATCATGCATTGGCCTAGCAGGATGCCCGTTGCTCAGGTCCAGTAAGCTGTCGGGAATGATAATACCTATCTTGAGCTAATCCGATCATTCATCAGTCATTCATCAGGGACCATTACATCTCAGATCCCACTGCCTCTTCCCTCCTCCCATGGAGTCTTGTTAACACCTTGAAACTAACCCCTAATTCTGTAAAACTGGCTCTGCTGATTCTGAAATTTGGTGATGAAGGGCAGTCAGATTGTTCTGAGCATACAAACAGAAAGATCACAGTGAGGCTTTGAGAGGGACTATCCACTGAGGTAAATTTGTGTTAATAAGAGAATCTGCTTGGTAACTGCTAAATGATTAAATATTCATTCATCTTAAACATCACTTTACAGCCATCTAAATAGTTATTCAAAAAAAAGTTAATTTAGTCATGTGGATACAACCATAATTTTTTAAGAATCCCAAATACATCAAACCTTATCACATCTCCTGATTTCCTTTAAGTGCTACACAGGATGTACTTACAGTACAAACTGTAATAAAATAAATATAAATTTTACTCAAGCAATGTGAGAATGTGATGTTTAATTCCAGAGAAAAGACTTAAAATTGTGAACAGTTAAGATTAAAGTACTTTAAGAGGAGCCCGAAATAATATTAAAATCCAATTACAATGGATCGGATATTTATTTCTATGTATATCTTAAAACACTTCTGCACAAAAATCAGAGAAGCCCACCCAAAACCAGAGACAGGATAGATAGTTTTTTGTATGTTTTGTTGTTGATCCTGAAAGCCAGTAGTAAACCCACATTAAGTGACATGTTTAGCTAGTAATATTTCTGTTCTATTCACATTGAACCCAAAAATACAGAAGGTGGAAATTTGAGCAACTCAGACCCATTGATATCACAGAACCCAAAATACCTCCACATTGATGATTTGCCAAAAGGGATCATGTGTGTAATGTTTCTTATCCACAAAGAAAAAATGACAGGTTCTTTGCTTCAGCAAAGCAAAATGGAGATTCTGTGTTTTGATTGACTATGACGTAAGTTAAATGTGTAAATCTACAGAGGAATCTCTCCACTGTCTCCTGGTGTGCTCAGTAACTCACTCCATGTGTGTCTATGTGTGTGTATTAATGTGAATATATGTATGGGATTAAATAATGTGACGTCTGGTCAGTTAAAGGTGTCTAGTGTCCCCTCCAATGGGGCCATAGTGTCTGCTGGCCCCAGATGGATATCCTCTGTCTGGCAGCAAGTTAACTTAACAGAACGGCACGTAACACGATACACAATTGTGCCGGCAAAAAACCCTACATTTCACGCTTCGCAGAGCCTGCACCTACCATCATCACCTTGCTACACACATGCACGGTGCGCACACAGCGAATTGGCCATTGAGATGTTGAAGTCTCTGTTCGCATACGACAAGGAACATGTTTTTTTTCTCCCCCCTCCACTTCTCGACATCAAGAGCTTGCACCCAATTTCATGGCTATCTCAAAAATCAAAGACAAACAAAAAATGTCCCACCTCCTAACCTTCCTCCAATTCAAAGTAGACTAGCGCAGCCACAGAGAGAGGAATGAAGAGAGGAAAGAGACTTGGAAGAGAGAGGGGGGCGTGTGAATGCAGGCCTCGACAAGGCTGTCAAAAAGGGAGATGCTGAAGAAAGGAGGTGAATGAAAGGAGAGTGGATCTCACAGGGACGTTCTCCTAAGACCTGAATTAAGTCTACGTATGTGTTTACTCAGCCAGCTAATAACTCTGTACAGGGGGCATGGCCTCGCTCTATACACTGCACTCACACGATCAAGTGGAAGGGGATGAAATGTCAGTTCCAATTGCGACTCATTTTGAAAGTCTTATGTTATCCGAATTCCAGTGGGAAAAGAGAAGCTTAGCTTTACCCCCTATTCTTTAATTGTCCACACAGAGAGACATTTCAGTGTGACTGGGTTTAGTAGGAATGGTGCGAGAAGATTAGGACTGTACTCACAGATCTCACTCAACTATGGTGCTTGTGAGACAACATGCGACTGTGTTTATGTGGGCTAATCTACAGTATATGTTGCGCTGGGCAGATTTAAGTGTCTGCACTCTGGACTCTCTGACCTGCTGTTTACAGTGAACGCAGAGCACGCATGCACATGCAAACGCAATCAATAATACGCTGTGATCATCAGCACAGGAACAAAGAGTATAAAAACCCAAAGCGCATCATTATTATGAAATACATTCTGAGACATATACAAAGACTTACCAAGGATGGAGACCTTGCTGAGGAACTCCTCATACATCTTCCTCTTCCTCAGAGTGCTACCCTGCAAGGCAAAAGAAGAGACTTTCACCACTAGATCTTTTAAACTTCCTTTTAAATTGTATAGCACCACATTAATCATACCAGCAGTTATGCGTATGATAAAAACATTTTTATCGTAATACATTGATTTCAAGAGGAAGTACTTATTCAATGCGCTTTTTCTCTGTTTTTTCTTCCTGCTATCAGGTACAACATTGTGAAAGGAGCACTTATCTAAATTCATTCAATTTAAAAACTAGTTTTAGGAATTGCTAGTGAGACAGTTTAGGTTTTTAGGAAATTAGATTTTACAATATATAGTCCATATTCTGTCACTTCACAACAAAGAGTTCTGTGTTCAAAACCAGACCAGCAGTTTCTGTATATGAATGTTCATGTTCTTCCTGTGTCTCAAAGGGTTCCCTCCTGTCGCTCCAGCTTCCACCACAGTCCTGACATGCAATATTCAGTAAGTGAACTCAAAATTGCCCCACTACACTCCCCTCTCCAGTAGGTGAACACATTACTGTACATGTGAATGTGAGTGTGAATGGTTGTTTGCCTCTCCGGTTTGCTGGGGTTGGCTCCAGTGGTGGTTGGAGAAATTGAATGGATGGTCCATTTTTCTTCTTCTTCGCTTAAACACACCATTTTAAATTCAATGATTATTCTGCTTTCTCCTCTTGAGTGCATATTGCTCATTCACTGGCCATGTTAAATAGGACTTTATATGGCACAACAGGTTGTTAAGGTAAATAAAAAATAAGCGTGCACTATGGGGTAATCTTTGATTAATTGTTCAGACTGCACATAGTTCACGGGGTCATAGTTTTATAGATGTGTCTATAACTTGGGTGCTAAGGTTCACCGCATGCGTGTATCTGTGTGTGGCCCATCCCACCCACCAGCCAAGGTACTTTCCACACGTTGCCTCTGCCATGGGCATCAGGTGCTTCATGACAAATCTGGGCCCAGAAGGCCACATTTCTTGTTTCTTTCTCCCTACTCCTTTGAATAGAAACACTTAGAGAGCGCAAGAAACTAAAGAGAAACAATGAGAGTGGATCTTGTCCCCGGGTCTGATTCTGCATGTGGAAATGATATATGGAGGCTTGGGGTGTCTTTAGGGCATAAGTGCCTGATTCCCACTGCTGCCTCTAATTTCATATAATTTCGCATTTTGTCTTAAAAGGGGAGAAAATGTTTCCAAGTGGGCCAATGTCAAACTCAAAATTGTAAACAACTTGATTAAAGGAATTCTTTGCATCGTGTGTGTCGGTGTGTGTTGAAGTAAGTGTGCAGAGCATGCAGTTTGCCTTTAGTTCTGCCAATCATGTTCCGTTGCTTTCTCTGTAGAGAGGAAACTTCATGCTCATAAAAGCAAGCACATACAAAGACTCACACATGTATACTTTAATCTCACACGCACCCACAAACACACACGTGAACTCCACCGAAATGTAGAGTTGGTCTCTTGATTACATAGCCTCCCCATAGAGCTCCTCAAAAAAGGCTTTCTGAGCTTAAAGGCTTACCATCCATACTTACCATTACATTATACAGCACGTATGATTGATGCCACTGGTGTTAAAAAGGCTGGGTGGGCCTGAGTATTGCCACTAGCATTACGGTTGCTGAATAAGATAAAATGATTGACGAATACTTTATTCAAATAATCTTTTTTTTTTTTTCTGTTGACATTCCCTTCTCTCAATCTGCATCTTTTCTTTGTGTCTACTTGGGAGGCCCTGAGCTCCCCTCCTCCTGCTGGCCCTACTGTATCTAGTCCTCCCGTGGTTAAAGATGAACAAGCCTCTGTGTCTGCTCCCTTACTTTGAGCTGGAATCATCAAACATTTGAGGTGTGGAGCAAATCCAGACTCAACCATGCATGCCTTACACCCCATGCCTATCACCTTCATCCCTGTCAATTGTGAAAAACTTGCATTCCCAGACTCCCACATCCTTCCTCATTTCTTGGTATCAGGTCTTCCTTGCCTTCTTTCATATTTTTTTCTGTTTTTGCAAAAGGTAAATCAGCTTATTAAGGGCTTTTTTTGAACCTGCGTGTGATTAAATACCAAGCTGACACATCAAGGGGGCCCCACTGGGAATGTTCTTATTACGGTGAATTTATGATATTACCATTTACTAAATGCACTGCTGGATGAAGAAGAATAAGAATTTAAGGTGGTTCTGAATGGCTGTCATCTTGAATGACACAAGAACAGTCATGAGGCACTGAGGAAAGCTGAGGGTGATGATTTGGCATGAGTCTTAGCCATTTCTGCCATTATATGGTGGTGTAAGGTACAGTCTAAACTTTAGACTGTACCTGTCTATCCCTTTAGACTCTAAAGGGATAATAATTTAACAGGGATTTCTTCAACGGTGCATAGACCCATGTGGGTGCTCTAAGATAGGATGGTATAATTTTTATTCATTCGTTTTTTTTCATTAATTTATCTATTAAACTGTCAATTGTGTCTTTCTGAACTGATTTCTTTGTCAATAAGATCAAACAAGAGTAAAACAAAGCATCTTCAAAGTTTTGAAATCCGATCAAAGGTTTTTTTTGTCAAACTAACAAGTCTAAATCTGCAACAGCAGATTTGAGATGCTCAACCAGAAGACAGGTTGATTAATTAATTAATTAATTAATTAATTTTAATTTGTTGATTATTAATGAATCAACAAAGTAATTCATTTTCCCTTTTTTATTTCGACAGATATAAATAAGCAGGTTGGAGCCAATTCCACTGTACAGGCTGGGTGAAACTGCGAGCAACCACGGGCGCCTTCATAGTTGACAAACTGATTGAGATAGCTATGTCGCAATAATATTTCTGTTGTTTGGTGAGCTTGGCTGAGCGTGGCGTGAGCCATACAAAAGTGAGATTAAGTTTGTTGTTCCGAATGCTTGTGGGGTTTTTCCCCCGCAGCTTCTTTTATACCTACGTTTTAAAACCATCAATGACAGAATAGATACATACATACAAGAGAGTTCCCGCTAGCTATATAAAATTACATTGTTCTTCGGGGTGATTAAATTTGAAGTTCGTAATTAAGTTCGTTCTGCAGGGTTGTTCCTCCACAGCTTATTTTGTCCTTGCTAATGTTACAAATTGTGAGCATTGTTTTTTCTGTTGTTTTCTGGTTTATTTGTGAGATATTTAGAGCCATAGTAGCTCATGCTTGGTGTGCCTGTAATGCGCATGCGTGTAACCGACACCCAACTGAGGCTACTCGGCTGGTTGCCGATTTAATCAAACTATTCCTCCCAGTGCCGATCGTACGGCGTACCTCTAATTAAAATATCACCATAATTACTTGACTATAAATGTATGAATGTTAAACCATTCAGCCAAGTTCTTATTTGGAAAATTAGGGGACGCTGCAGAGAAGCAGTACAGAAGACAGGCAGATATTCAAATTGTGAGAGGGATGATAACAAGGCTTGCTCTTAACTAAGTAGATGTAGATGCAAGACATCTACATAATCTTATTAGACAGGAAAGACATATAGTTAGACACACAGATAATGCTGACTGTGTTGACCTAATTTGTTACCAGAATACTACACTTTATAAAAGTAACTTTACTACTGACAGCAATAATTAACAACTGGTTCATGAAATTAAATTTTGCTTCACGCCGTCTCCCCTCCAGCTGCTGCTACTAGAAGAGGGGATGAATGAGGGCCAGAGAAAGGTTACCAGGGTAGTCCGTGCCCTTAGTTCAACTATGTGCTTAACAGGGGTTATGAGTTAAACGGAGCAAAAGGGTTCAAATGTAGACCTTCTTCAGCCTCTGTGGGCTCAAACTGTTTGACACAGGACAGATAAAGGCTTGAATTTTGGGCAGGTAAATTAGAGGTTCTCTGGTTTATTTGGAATAGGGTGTAAGAAACATATGAGGAAGTATTCAGTTTGGCATTAAGACTCATCTAGACAAAAACACATATAAATGCAGTAATTAACATTTCCCTCTCTATCTGTGTATAAGTGAGTAGGGGGGGGGCTATCTGACAACTAGGGCTGAGCACCTTGTGTTTCCAGTTTAAACATTTAGACAGTCCTGCTAGATAAACTGCTGGAGCTGGAAGTGCGTGTCGAGGCATTAGGTTTGACCTTCACTCACCTCCACAGCCCGCCCTTTTCCCGCTCTTTCCCCTTTCTTTCTATATCTATAAACAGTTCAAGAAAGAAAATGGGAGTATATACCCGGTGGCTGAGGAAGTTTTTTGCGTCAATTCAAGTGCGTGTATATTCTAAGCAAAACAATGACAACTCTCTTGAGCGTTTGAGGAGTCTGAGAATGTGGTGGACAGGGAGAAAATGTCAACAAATGATGATAACATAGTCAGCACAATTTTATATTGTGTGCATAATGACTATTGTTTTGTGACAGAAGAAGCTAGTTGAATATCTGAAGAAATACTATGTATTAATGACATCTTTTTCTATTTAGTGTATTAAGTGAAGTGAACTACTGCTATATACTCTTGTGCTTAGTTGTCCACAGCAGGCCAAAATGTTTCTGTTTGAGGATGACATGCCACAGCAGTATTTTATTTTTAGCTAGGTTATAATGTTATATAAATCTCAAAAACACACCCAGATAATTGCATTGGTAAATACATTTTCATTTGTTTTCCTTCAAATCTGTGGTGAAGGTTGTGATAGACCGGTCTTACTGAATGAGATATTACATGAGGTGCATAACATACTTGCATACTGCATTTGTGCACCACTACATTGTACAGCCTACTCCTCCTTGTTAATCGTTAAATATCCAGGCAACTAATTTAAAATTCTCTGTAGAGCAAGTTTTTTTTTTTTGTATGACCAACATTATTTCCCCACTGAAGCATGCCCCCACAGTTGGACTGAGTTGTTAAACATTCTGCAGGATAGCAGCTATGTTTAATAGGAGAAACTGCAAAATCAGGTATAAAACAAACCAGTACCTTCTTAAGTGTATGGCAGTTGGGCTTGACAGTGGTCCTCTCAACATAGAAACGAACCGGCAATCAACGGACATTGATATCTATGTAGTTATGATGCTGGCCTCGTTGACGCAGGCCTCATTACCAAATCCTTGAAGCTGAGGATGATGGTTTGCCTTACACTGAGCTTCATGACGAATGTGATATGCTCTATAAAGATTTATTGATCAAGAATGCCCAAACGAAGAACCACATTATAGTGTCTGGCTTCCAATGTTTATGTGACTTTCAGCCATCTTTGCTTATAGTTTCTTTAGCGCTCAGTTTGAAACGGCTGCTCCAAATTCTTACTGCATCTACTATTATAGTCAATCACACTACAGCTACTTCCAACTTTAGGCATTCAAGCTTAACGCCGACACTATACTCAATATTAGCCATCTGCAACTCGTGGGTGTGAATGCAGTCATTTCTCTGACGTCACAGCCTTAGTTTCAACTGATCTACATGTGGCAGTGACAAAGACACTTGTCCTGGTTGTCCTGTCATGTGCTGGCAAAGACGCTTGGGGTCAAAATGATTACAACAATACGGTATTATGACTTTGGCACTGTTTTATGAGGAGAGAATGCAATGATCACATCTCTTTGGTTTTAAGGACACACCCAATGCATTTAGTGGATAACACTGAATTAAAACACAGGTTTGCCTGTTTAAAACTCCACAGACCACTTGTGGAGTAAACCTAAAATACTGGCTACCAAACCAAGTTTCAAGAGAATATTACCATATGCTGCAATAGAGTATTACAATGTGTTTCTAAACTTGAAAATAATTCAAAGTATAAGTTCTAAAAGTGTAATGAAGGTACCATGAGGATGCGGCGGTAGCTGTCTCGATCAATGCCCCACAGTTTAAGATCAGTCTTGGCCTTGACAGTGGCGGCTCTGGGGGTCCCATAGATCAGGGCAAGCTCTCCAAAACTACCTCCATCTCCAATACTGGTCACCCATTCTCCATTCACATACACCTGCAGACAGGACAAGAAAGAGAAAGGTCAAATGGCATGTTGTATGAATACATATGAACAATTTAATTTTTTATGGATAGGCTTTGATTCATTTGAACTTTTAGGTAATTTTCATTTCTATACTCTTTATGAGACAACTTCCAGCCCTTTCTGCATCCTCTCTTCCTTTCCTCACCTTACAGGTTTTTTCAAATGTTCGCTCAGCTCATCAGTAGGCATTTGATCCAGAGTAAGTCCTCAAAATGAAGCCCTAAAAAAGGTCCACCATCCCTCCCCACTCTCCATTTCACTTTCCTCTGTCTTGTCTTGTTCCCTTTTATTTAAGAGTGATGAGAGGACATAGGGCTTTGTTAGATTCCGTGGATCAACTCCCAGGTCTTAAAACACATAGGTACTCACATGCTTGTTCACCACCATACACACGCGCACACAGGCATGCGCATGTATTTAGGGCAGCTACTATAGCTCTGCAGACAATACAATCTCATTCAGACACATTCAGGCTGTCTCTGAGGCCGTTACGGTTTCACCTGTCGACACACTATCCTCTATCTTGTTGACTTAATAACAGAGAGAAAATAGACAAGAAAGGAAGGGAGGGACAGAGGGAGGATTTCTCCCTCCGGTGGTTGTGAATTGCCAGAATTGTTGCAAGTCATTATCTAAAGCTCAGAGAAGACCACAGAGGACTCATCCTTCACTATAATCTGTGGGGGTTTCAAAGAGATACAGAGTACTGGTTATGGTTATGTCAAGATTAGAAGAGAAATGTTATGAGTGTTGCAAAAGCATTACATCAGAGCATACAGGTAGTTCAGTGATTTTTTTTGGACTCAAATATCCCTTGTCCTGCGGTTCTTTGTATGGACTTGTACATCTGTCTCATGTGAATCCCCACACACTTGTAGCTCGTGGTCCAGTAGAGCCATTTGAAATTCTTAAACAAGCAGCATTACATCCTAACTCTATCTAAAGCTGGAGAGAAGACTTGCACAAAGGGTCTCCTCCATAAGGACTTGAATTGGAAACACTTGTACAGAGTAGGCACAGTGCCGTTGGTATAGTGGAGTTCAAGATGAAATAACTCAAGTCTTAGATAATGTTTACTGTCTCGGAACTGTCACTGAATTTCATAGTGAACCATGCATGTCTGGTGGCAATTAAGAACCAACAAATCAGAAACACTTGAAAGTGCATAAGCAGGTAGTGTTACTGTTTTATTCATGTGCAGCTACTTTGAATGTTTGTCTCTGTTCTGGACCTTGAGCTTTATAAGTGTATTTCATTGTGGGTCTCTCCCCATTTTTACATCCATTTTTTGCAATATACAGTCCGATAATAATAATAAAATTAAAAATAAAATTCTTATTATACTAAAACCATGAAATGATCTTAAGACCCAAGAAACCACAGATTTAATCACCTGTGACTTTGTAACGAGGATCTAAAGGCAGTAAGCCAGTCATTAACAATGGCCTCCCTCTGAAGTAGTTATAATCACAAAGATATTTTTAAGTGTATTAACATCTACACTGTTTATTTAATTAACTATGTTTTACTATTTGTCATTTATTCTCAGTTTATATTCCAGTCTACAGTTATGAGGACCCACCACTGCCCTGCAACAAAATTACGGTGTTAAATTAACTATTTATTAAATTCTTGTCTAGCACGATTAAATTCTAAGGAGGGGGCCTTAAAGAGTTACCACATATTCAATACTAAATTAAAAGCTGTAATTTTTTCCAAGATCATCTCACATGATGAAAGCTTTAATTTCCTTGCGGTGCTCCGATATAAAAGCAGGCAAGTGTCTGTCAGTGAATATTTACATAATTTGCAGCCTGCAGGCGGTTTATGGGATGGTTGCAGATTTACACCCCCTTTGATGAGAGACAGCTCCAAACTTTAATAACCTCGTCACTGAGCTTGATTCGTTTAATGATTGAGTTGTGGCTGAGTCGTGGTTGGGAGGCAGGAGCTGTCTGTAGAGTTGGAGGGGTGGATTGTAGGTTGAGGTAAAGGAGACACAAATGAGCATAGGGGTGAGGTCATGGAAAGGGGTCTTCCCCCTATATGGGTGTGGAATGATGTGATATTGGTGGTGGAAGCAGATTCCTAGAATCCCCGTGTGGAGGAGGTTGACTGAAGTCCCAGCCCAGAGCAGGTCAAAGGGTAAAGACATTAAGTCATGCCATGAGACTAAAAAACAAAACAATGAAGGATCTGAAGAGAAGAGAAACAGGTAGAGAATGAAGAAGGGGAGATACAATCAAATGTATGGGTATATCATTTTTCTCTCTTAGCATAATGTCCTTTCTATGTAGCCTAAACACAGGAATAGACGTGTATTCAGCTCTGAATTGAAAACAGTAAAGTAAGAAGGGTTTTCTCGTGGTACATTATTGTTTCAGCAAACTCTAGAAATAGGTGTCACACAAATTGAAATATAATGGACAAGAAAATACCAAAAACTATGCAAAATCCGTGCAATAGTGATAGGAGTCTGAATTCAAGTCAGCATTTCAGTATCATTAATGTCTTCCCCTGAGTAGGGCTTACAGCATCGGCATGCTCAACCACGCTTGCCAACCTGCTACTCTCCCTTCACCCATTGCATCTGTGCTCACCGCTGTAAGCCGATAAGGTCACTTCCTGTTTAAATTTCCATCCGCTCCGGTTTTATCTCCCCACTTAACTCTATCACTCTGTGTCAGACTTGCTGAGACAAAAGAAGTCCTCAGTTTGACTGCCTTCATAATGTGCTGGACTCTAATGCACTCTATGTTCAGATCGTCATTGGAATGGAACAGAACTTTGAAGAGAAAAAAACAATCCAATCCAATACAACTTGCCCATTGTTGGTATGAAACATTGTCCAAAAATAAGTAGAAAAGGCAGGATTTTCCAACTGTGTTACAATCCTTCATTGGCACATTGCATACTGGGATTCCCTTTTATTCATTATTTGCTCTATTAAGCATAACTCAAGTGTCCTGGGAATAATTACTCAAAATGTAAAATCAATTGGTATTTATTAGTGTATTCTTCTGTCTCAACTTACGTCAACTTCACCTTGGTCAATCACATAGAAGTTGTCACCTTCATCGCCTGGAGGAAAGAAAACAGGAGAAACAGAGGAGTTTGTCATTGAGCCAACAAAAAGCAGTAGTACCTGGAGACAACAGGTAAGCTTTCCCTTCTTATCTCTCCAACTTCTGTTGTAAGGTACTGTAATTCTCAGTGTCCGAACACTGAAATAGGTGCATTAAGAAATTAAAGTAATGCACATTTTGTCATGGTTCACATCAACATTAACTTCAATTATATCTCCTTGAAAAAATTATTGGTTGTTTGTTTATGGTTGCGTCCAAATCAATTCCTCCATCAATGTCTTCAAAAGTTTCGAGGCAGACCCAGAATCAGAGCTGCTGCCGCCTCCTTCAGAATACATATTTTTATGTGCCTGCCAATATGTGTGAAGCGAAGCTTTCCAGCAGAAATTTGCAGATACAGCACTGCTCATTACTGCTCCTTGCGTAGCTTAATGGTGGAAACTGTGAAACAGAGGTGCCTGAGCATGCAGAGCTCCAACAGCTCAGTATGAACTCATAGTATAAGATTCAAGATATCAGCTTTGTTTATTGTTTTTCAGACATACAACTTTAAACAGAAAATAGGTACAGTTGCACATGAGGATATTGTCCTATCTGTGATGTGTCTTTTTCAGAAAGAACTGTCCATGGAATTTACCTCCATGCCAACATAATAATTGTTTTATCCACTGTTATCAACGATCGCAGCTGGCATTTTTAACCAGCAGGGAGCCAGCAGAATCTGTGATACTGTTAGCAAAAAAAGAAGAAGAATTTGAGTGGGGAGATGTGCCAGGAAACAACAAGGCTAGAAGCATCAGTGGAGGGTACAAACTGTTTTATCATAGAGGGGAGAAATTGGGTAGCGTGCTACTGAAGGGGGAACTTGTGAGGAGTGTTCTGGAGGTGAAGAAAGTGTCAGACAGAGTGATGAGTATAAAGATAGAAATTGGAGTTGTGAAGATAAACGTTGTCAGCGCTTATGCCCCACAAGTTTGTTGTGAGTTGGAAGAGAAACAATTTTTGGAGGGTGGTGACATGAGAGAACATATCCAGACAGCATAGGCTGGTAATAAAGAACTGCTTGATGACTGGGTTACTATGGCAAATGTGATAGAAAAGACAGGTATAATTTCTGTGTCATCCGGACAGAGTAAAGAAAATAAGAAGACTTGGTGATGGAATGAGAAGGTTTAGGAGAGTATCCGCAGGAAAAGTTTGGCAAAGAAGAATAATACCACAAGAGATGAAGAAATCAGTCACCAAAAGAGACGCGGTATAAGGTAAAGAGTGAGGTAGCAAAGGATAAAGGACTTGTACCAACGAGCCATTATATGTGTAACACTAACAGCTACAAATGTTGCCTAGTCGGCTGACCAGGAGCAGGCTGTGCTTTTAAAGTGAACTTTAAACCTTGAAGCGTGAAAAGGGATCTGGTTGGTTGATGTCCGCTAATAGCTTCCAGTCTGGAGATAAGGCTGAAAAATGGAGACGTATCCCTTTAATTACGCTATCCATTACATGGGGTTGAAGGGATATTTTCAAAACGGATTGACAGCCACATAAATAAGCACTGTGAAGCTCGACCTGAAGCTGCCATAGAGATATAAAAGCACCTCATTCAAAGGCAAAACAGTTTTTCCTGGCTCAGAATGGGCCTTTGGATGTTAAAGCTGAGTGATATAGCAAGTATACATTTAGAAGTTGATTTTAAAATTCAATGACAATCTGTCAATATTTATTTCTAATAAAGACCTACCTCTACTGTTGTGTCATACAATGATCTGCCGTAACATTAAAACTACCTGCCAAATATATTTTAGGTGCCCTTTCAGCTGCCGTTTCTGCCATGCACTGTGGGTTCTGATACCTTTCTATCAGAATCATCATCATTATTTCAGCAATTTGTTTCAGTAGATCATCTGAGTGACAATACAAAATTGGCTAGCTTTTATTCCCCGACTCTCACCAATAGGGCTTGGTCCAGTTGTTCATCCTTAGACCACATTGGTGGGTAATAACCATTGCATACCAGGAATAAACAAATGACCTAGTCTTTTAGCCTTCATAATTAGCCATCTGTCAAAGTCCCTTTAATCCTTTTGCTGGTTACTTCTTTTTGGTTACAAACCTTCAATTTTGAGGAAAGAGTACTCACTTGCTGCTTTCTATATCACACCCCATGACAAGTGGCATTGTAGCTTGATAATTGTAATAATATATATTCTATAATCATAATAATGCATCTATATTCAAGGTAGATGTCTATTTTCATTTTCTGTTTTTTCATATCTATGCTTGATTTTTGTGACTGCATGCTTTCCACCAAAATACCAGAGGGTTATTTCAAAAAGCAGTCTTAACATACTCAGAGTACGTGACTGAGATTGAGTTTGACCTAGCCTGAGGAGAGAAACTCGGAATATCTGGTTTCAGAACAGCTGATGTGAATTGGTTCAGTCAACTCAGAGTTGTTTTACACCGAGGTGAACTCGTGCATGAAGCCTATAAAAAGCGATCATGAATGGAGCTCATAGACGCTATGGCCACCATGGCAACCAGTGAGACGCTATGGTTGCCATACTTGACGCTGATTAGGTGCATTTATTAAAAAAGAGAAACGTGGCTTCATCAGAGAAGGAGAAAAATTGTGGTGAAAAGGTAGCGGAATGTGCACGCGAAAGCAGCTGAAAGCAAATGAAAGACAAATACAGAGCTAATACAGGGTGGGCACAGAACTCATTGGAGGAATTTTATATTTCATCTGAGATTGCTTCGGCATTCCCACCCAAAGTAAGCGTGACTTACTTTGACAATTTTTTGATATTTTATGATTTCTGATACTGATAAACAATCTAATTTTAACCAGTCAGTGGTTATAATATTATAGCCCATCAGTGTATGTCAGTTGTATAAACAAACAACACACTTCTTAAATCATTGGATCTTTTTGGATGTCCCTTGTTATACCCTCTATCAGGGGATATTTGGGAAAAAGTGCAGGAGACAGAATGATGAAAGAGTTATGCTGCAATCCTAATTCAGAGCTTTAACTGTCATTGAACATAAATGTGTAATATTTTTTCAGAATTCATAGGAAATCATCAATCCCATCAGGGATGGGATAGTTTTAAGGGTTAGTGCAAAAATAATTGGCTTATCCAGTGCCAGTGTCAGCAGTATACTATAGCAAAATTATCATGGATTTTAGTTTATGTTCCGTTTGTTCAACATCTGTTACTTACTCTGTTAATTACTGTTTAAAATATTTATAGTAGTAAGTACCTGTAGGTATTTGAATTGCTATCCCCACTCTCAATTCTTTACATTAGTGGCACAGGTGATTTCCCTTTTGTGCTGCCTAAACCTCTTTTCAGAAATTTGTCTATGCAGGAAAAAGCCTGTACAAGTGGGTGATGATACATGAGCACACATGACACAAGTATGCATGGGTGTGCATTTCATATGTATCAAGTGTATATGTGTGTGTGTGTGGGTGTGTATGTTCTTTTGTATCCTCACCTTGCAAGAATTTTGAAAGGCTGAGAGCACCCTGTGTGTAAAGTTCACAGGAGTTCACACGGCTAATTAATGTTGAGTGGAGAGTCCTCGTTAATCAAATAGCTCTATTTGTAAAACACAAACGTTCCTTGTCTGTCTGATGGTTTGTCCCAGTGGAGACCCCAGACACAAACACACACATTCACACACATAACCTGCTGCAACCTGGCCCTCTCCTATCTCCCTGTCCCTGTCTTTCTCCCTTTCATCTCATCTATCTCTCTTTCAATTCCCTCTCGTTCTGTCTTTCTTTTCTTCAACTCTTCCTGTCTTTTATCACTTTTGGGCTCAAGTCTTTGTTTTGCAGCATTCCCACACCCTGGGCCTGAGAGCGAAGGCAAATATTTAACCAGAACATGCACAAACACAAAGACGCAAACACTCACATGCACACACACAGGCTGGTGTACTCGATGTAGCCTGGTTTCATCACAGGCTAATTGTTGTATACATTGTTTTGGGTCTCAGTGTTGGCTCAAAAGGAAAATATGGCTTAAATCTTCAGCCTCTAAGGCAATATCAGCCCCTCAGCACACTCATCAATTTTAACTATAAAATGTTACATCTATCAGAGATATTTTATTTTTAAACCAAGTGAAAATCTTCATATACGTTATTTTTTACATTCTGATCTCCATTTGTTTAAATACCACAGGAGCCAAAGAGTCAATAACTCCTACGTAGTCTAAATAGTGTATAGTCACTAGTCCGCCTGTTGCAGGGGTGGGTTTTTTGAAACTCTACAGTAGTCCAGACAAATGCAGTGACATGGGTGCTGTATATATCATGGTGTATATAACAATGGCTTATCTGGGACCAGGGGCCCCACAATGTTAGCGAGACCTATTAACACCAAATTAGGGCTGATAGACTACTGGATGCTGTCTTAGAGAAGGTGAGTGTGCAAGTTCGAACAGTGATTCGTTGTGTTTCCCAAAGACTTCAATCAGTGCATTATAAATTAAATGTATTATTATTATTATTATTATTATGGTGGGCTTGTACAGTACGCTGTACGCAGCGGTATCTAAAAGTGGGCACAGTTATGTTTTAAATATGTAATTGTAGGTTTTTAAGTGTGTGTTTGATAGTATGTGTGTGGAGTAATTCATGAATGTAATTCAAACTGTGATATACAGTTCAGTCTACACATGAATGAGCATGAATGAAAGTGACTGCATTCATTCCTGAACACTTATACATACCTTGCTGGATGACTGTTTCACCGGCAATGTGGGTGACTGGGAACATTGCATCAAATATGTCACTGTAGGAGAAAAAGACAGAGAGGAAGAAGGGAGAAGGAATATTACCAACATACCTGTATTTATGATGCATTATTTTGCAGAATTGTTTACTCACTCACATATACAAACCTGACAGAACCACACACAAGAAAATTCGATGAGTTTGGAAGACAGCATGATTGAAAGAAACCGAGTAATACTGTGTCGACTCTATCAATGGCTGCCACAGGCAAACGGGTCAGGCTTGAAACACCATCACGCACACACACAGTCAGACATAAACACCCATTCATTATCATTCACATCCAAACAAACAGCCACTATGTACAGTTAAACCTTCATAATCACTATATTTACCTCTGTCTGCTTGCTTGTTGGTTTGTCAGCAGGATAACAAACTACTGAACGGATATCCATGAAACTGGTGGGGCTCGGTTATTAGTCCAGAATAGAACTCATAAAATTTTGTTATGAATCCAGATAAAGGTGAAAGAATTGATATTTTTTTCTCACTTATTGCAGGATCTTGATGAGAGACTGCACGTTAATTTCTTTGACATTATCTTTAATTGCTGAAGGAATGATTCAGGGTTCTTGATGGAAAATCAGACATAATTAGGGGGTTGGTATCTATGAGTGCAATTTGAGGCAGATCCAAATAAAGATCCAAAAATAAATCAAATTGCCAGTTATTAATACTTGACTTTTATCTGATCAAACATAAGAAATCTTTATTATCAGATAGCAGCATTGTACAGAATATAGTCATCCAGGTATCTATCATTGTAAAGCTTGAGCCACTTTCTCTGCACTTTCATATTATACAAGAACTGCACATAAGCCTACACATGACTCGGTGTTGTCTCAGCACATGATGAAGGCCTTTATCTCTGAGTGCATCTTTCGGAGGAGGTGCTGAGAAAACAAACAAAATGATGACTGTGTCTAAGCACTTAATTTCTGTTTCAGTGCAGCAGGGAAAGCGCCTGTTTGACTCCTCCTAATCGAACTTTGAAAATGCATGAAGCCCCAGCAGATTAAAGCTCCACTCCTGAGATGTGTTGGGACAGGAGAAAACTCTCTGTCCTTCCTCTCCCCCTCCTCCTCCCTGCTGTTCTCTCACTTTCTGGGTTTATTTATCTATCTAATCAGTTACATACCACCAAGCTTATAGAGAAATATAGAAAAAACAATAAATGAGGGTCAGGCGTATCAAAGACATACAAGACCTGCTGAGTGAATGTGGGGCAAGTTCGAACCTGTTCCTGGTTATGTGTGTATGTCTCAAAATGTGTCTCTGCACCAGTCTGCCTGTATTTGAGTATATATAGCCTGTGAAGGCTTGCAGGTTTTAACAATATAATGTTGGGTGTTGTATATATATGACAATGCACTTGACTTTTCAGAAAATAGAAATTAAAACATGCGCGCACCTTGCAACACAAAATACATATAAAAGAGTTTCATATCATGACATTCCACTGTAAAAAAAAGAAAAAAGAAAAAGGCAGGTCAACAGATGTAGGGAAGAGAGCTGAGGATGTTATTGCTCTTGAGTGGTTTGGAAGTGAGGAGACCCCGTTGGCATTTGTTTATATGACGCTGAATAACAAGCAGACTTAAGAAGGTGGATGTGGGCCAACTACACCTTAAGGTAGGCCCACTGCAACGCAGCTGTCCCCTGACTCACAAACATTCAGTACACATAGCGCTCACTCATGCACACAAGCATGTGTGCAGAAAAACAAGCTTGCTCTTTGAAGTACACAATCAAGGCTAAAAGATGCTAAACACGCACATCTAAGACGGCCCCCATAAATACACGTGTCCCTCCACATACAACCGCCGCGCTCAGTTGTGCCTGTCAGTACACTCGCACATGTGCACTTGAAAACATGCATACAAGCACTCTCACATGGCACGCAAATACAAATGCTTTGATGATGATTAGTCAGAGCAACATCTCTAAGAGTGCGCTCAAGTCTCCTCATATCTGTGACCACCTGTTCTCGCCATGGAGTCTGTTTATTTACCGAGTTTTGGAGCAGTTGCTGTCAAGTCACATAATAATGTGCAGTTTATGACATAATTATCATAGCAAAAAAGTGATTTTTGATTAAAAATACAAAAGGAAAGTCGCTACATAAAAGTCATAAATCTTTGGATGATACAAAAATGATGACGAGATGTTCAAAATAAATGTAAGTGCTTTCCATCTCTTGATAGGTTTCACTTTGGCATTAGCCCTTTCCTGGTGGTGATGATAGTTTTGATGATGATGCATCACGTGGCAAATAGGATGCTCATGAAGGCGACACATAGTCGTAGGGATAGGATCAAAGTAGAGCTAACCTGCATATAGGTAATTACCCTTGACCACCTCCCTCTTTCTGTGCCCTGCATTACTGAATGCATCGATGAGCACAACAAAGACACTTAGCCAAGTAATTGCTTCCTCTCGTCTCTACCTGTCTCTCTTCCCTTTCTTCATCCCCAACTTCCTCCCTATATGTTCTCAATAACTTTTTCTCTTCCTCTCCCTCTCAATTACCCTTTTCTTCCCTGTAATTCTGCTGCTGTCCAATCTATCTCTCTCATCTCTCCATCTATTGTCCCCTCCTTGCTTGGCTCAGATGAAGTGATTAATCATGTCCTTTCCGCTACCTGTACCCCCTTGACCTTTTGAAAAGGCTGAACACCCCATCATCCACCACCCCACCACCCAACAATGAATGTACTGTTCTGAAAGAGACAGACAGAATGTGGGAGAAAGACACCAGGCAGACTCCGAAAATGCAAGGAAGTTCACCTCCACGCTAAGGAGGGGGAAATGGCTTGTGTCATAGCCGACATGGTTACTCCCATGGTACACGCATACTCTTACTAGCCCACAAACATATAAGAACATATACAGAAAAGGATTATCCAGTTAAATGTCCATGTGTAAAGTCCCCTGACAACATACGTATCTTCTATTAAATCCTTACAAGCTATCCTCCTGTGTAAACATACACACACAGCCACACAGTCTATACCTCGATGACATCATACAGTTAGTAAATCTGTTTGTTTGCAGCACAGGACATAGCAGCTAGAGATAACGGCACGTGTAATATCCGAGAGGAAATCATTGCAAGGAAAGAGAAGCTTTAGGTTCAGGGAAGAAAGAGATGATGAAAAAAATATCCAATCATGAATGGAATTGAGAGCAAAATGGTTTGGTATTGGAGCAACACTTTTATGCAATCCCCTGCATTGTACTGAGCTGTGATCGTTGTGGATCAGTGAACATGTAAATAACATTCACAAAGCCACACTCAAATGTGGCTGCTATCAAGTAACAGTTCTTACATACAGTGACATTTAGAGAAAGTTTGTGTGCTCCTATTTGCTTTACCCATATTCACAGAACAGTTCAGTAACAGCTCACAATTGTTTCTGAAGCCATATAATGTTGTTCGCTGAGACAATTTCAGTCATTAATAACATAAAACTAGGTCTGCTTGCTGTAGCTGGATTCATTCTTGTTCATCCTAGATGGTTTTTGAAAACCATTTGCCATCTACCGAGCCCTTCTTTTTGTTCCCTCTTTTCTTCAAAAGTTGTTTATTTCTTCAGTGGCAGATCCCTTATCGCTTACTTAACTACCTTAAAACACAGCATTGCCATTATTTTATTTACACCAAACGGCTCTTGGAAAGCAGAGCGTGTCACTTTGTCTTTGTTTGTCTGAGAATTTTATATACACAAAACCTTAACCCTTTAATGTACTCACCAAGAAAAAATATGGGAAAATTATTTCTATAGCCATGGTTCATGCTTTCTCCTCAGTGTTTGACCTGTGATATACCCCAAGGCTTCTTCCTTAGCCCCTTACCCTTTCAAATATACAAGCTGCCACTGGGTCCCGTTATAAACATGGGACCCAGTTCCTTCACATTTTCAAGAAGGAATATTGACTCAAAATGTGCTTGACCAAACAGTTGAGAATGACATTAAAGGGTTAAAGATAATTTGAACTTCGATTTACGTACAAAAAGTGTTTTGACCGTTTCAAATGGTGTATCCCTCAGTGGCGATATAATTCCCTGGTGCGGGAAGTGAGCCTCTTAGGGCATTCAATACGTTTTCAAATGTCATTTTGTTCTACTTTTTCTTCAGTTATTTTTTCTTCTTCATCTTGTATGCAGACTTTGTTCAATTGCGCTTGAATTGCAGTTATACAGCCCCCCACTGTCTCTGGTGGTACTGCCAGGTTAATTCCACTAGTGAGTTTCTTAATCTAGTGACTATATCAAGGCATATATCTGAGAAAATAAATTTTGCCATATCTTGGCCCTGATATGCAAGTTGATGATGCACATTACAGTCATAAAACCCTTGAGAGATTAAAAAAAAACAAAAAACCTGTCAAGCTGAAGCACACACTGTTGTTTTATGCACTGATGAATGATTCCCCGCTGCTCATCCCAAAATATAACAGGAAGAGCTCAGAGGAGACTATTCCATAGTAGCAGAGGAGGATGGACCTCCTCGGTTTGTGAGAGGGAAATCAAAATATAAAAAGAATAACGGGTTGAAATAAATATTTACCAAATGTAAGTATTGTTCCTAAAATAAATTTTTAGAAAAATCCTTCATTGAAATTCATATTATGCCTCAACAGTGACATCTAAAGGGCAGGCAAAGGCAGTCAGTGTAAAGTGGAGAGCAGAGGAAAACAGACTTAGCTTATCCTCCTCAGGAGGCGGGATCAACTAGATCCGTTTAATGTTTTTCAATGTGCTTCTTTTTTTTATGCTGATCTGCTATTGACCAAAACACACAAAGTGATGCTCCAAGGGTGGATGTCCTCCCTCACCAATCAGCAAACGGAACACAATATTATTATTACTATTCATATTAATATTAATATTAATATTAATATTAATATTAATAATATTAATATTACATTCCTCCAATGTAAGAGCACTCAACATAAACCGCAAAACTGCTTTGTAACAAAAAAACAAATAATTTGGTTGGTGCATTTGCTGAAGCCAAAACCATAGAAATGTATTACACGTGTTTGTCAGGTTACAGGTTACAAGGATTTTAAAATATGTTACAAAAACCCTTATTGGTTCAGGAACACACAGAACATTTTAGAGACACAAATCAGTGTACCTCTAGTCAGTCCCAAGTCCAGATAAATCGGGAGGAATGCATGAGGGATGACATCCGGCATAAAACTTGTACAAATCAATGTGCGGTACATGAAACTGATACACAAACCTGATTGGTTAGGACTTGGGTTAACAAATACCGTCACTGGTACTGTTAGCCAGCAGGGTACGGGCTGTACCTATGGATGGAAACAGATGATTCACTGTGGTGACCACAAAAGGTAGCATCCGAAAGATGAAGAAGATCATGAATATCACGAATAAATGTCTTGTGTAGTTAAAGAAAGCTTTAATTTTTGACACATTAAAAAAAATAATTTTAAACTCACCAGCCACCCGTTTTATGGATTTTTTATGAATGTTTTTCAAGGAACTACAAACACTTGAGCCCGAAAACACACTTAGTTTTACTTTGTACTTTGCAAAAGCCTGTTTTCCAGTAGACCCTTTTTAAATCTGTAATAGGATTTATTATACATTATACTGATATTTCTATCCCGACAATATAATCTGGACTAGAGTTAACATGGAGGTCTGGAGAGAACTGGTTAGAGTAAGCTGTGACTTTAAAACCAGCAGAGAGCAGGGAGCACAATGTGTTAAACCTGCACACCTGGTTGTGGTGCATTTATAAGGGGTGTAAACCTGCATGCATCCCGCGGCCTCAAAATTTAGATGTATGTCTTAATATGTGTGCGTTGCAGTGTCAGAGCACCTGAGGGGCAGGGCCAGTAATCTGTGTGACCTGAACACTGCTGCTAAAACTTGCTGAAGCAAACAGGACCAAATATATGGACTGTAACAATCAGACCACCTGAAAGAAATAGAAGGTGAGAGCGACAAAGCTGAAAGTTTAGATTTATATTTGTGTGATTTCGGAGGTGCATATTTTTCATTGTTTTCCACTTTCTGCCAAACAAGTTGAACTGTTACATGAAAAATCTATTTGGCTTTAATCTAATATGTATATTCTAATGTAATGTAATGTGCAGCTAAGTTTCTAGTTAATAACCCCAAGTCAAAGATCAGAGAGAAAGTTGGGCATTTCAATTAAATGTAGAAGGAGAGAGAACTGATTTGCTAGCAGCCTGAACAAAGTTTACGGGATTTTGCAAAATATACTATACAGCTGTGTCTCTAACACAAACAAACATTGTCAGTGATTCATATATATAATCCCCTCAGAGTGGAATGGCCAATGTGGGCAAAAGACTTACTGACACAGTAGCTTTACTTAAACCTTTGAGCCTAATTGAAGTAGCCTTAAGATAAAATGTAAGACTGACCTTCCACTGAACTGGCACTGTCACCTTGGGCCATGCTAGCCCGTGTTTGCCAACTTCTCGACAGGGAAATATTCCAATATCAGCACTGGTGCTTTTCTCATACTGTTGCTGGTATGGCAATTGGAAAAACTGGCTGGCGAGTGTTTGCTTAGTGGTGAGGAAAAGCAGGAACATAGAAAGGAAAAGACACAAGAGAAGAAAAAGATAGAGAATTTTTCTGGCATGAGAAAAGTGCTGTTGAGTAGCAGCCAGCTGATGCAAAAGATACCAGACAGCTCAGGCCCAGGTCTCCTGGGACCAACCGAATGAACACCTTCTTTACTCTCACACATTATATCACACAGTACATTAAAAGGTAAACAAACACATATACTGACTTACATATACAAGCTTTAAAAAAACCCAACATATTTACAACCTCGGCAAATAGTTTTAACAGCAGCGATAATGAGTGAGAGATTGGACGCCCCGCCTCATTATTATTCTGCTGTGACTTCAGCTTGGAACGTACGATTCCAACACAAACAGTTATACATACTCAGGTTGCCATCAGGGAGGTGAGAGTCAAAGTTGCATGGAGGTGGAAGAAAGGGAAAGTTTGAAGAGGAAGGGGTGAGAAAGAGGGAGCGGTTAATAGAAGGATGTGAGGAGAATGGAGAGTATGTTACAGGGGTCAGAACAGAACACCAAACGTTGACAGTGTCTTGACGGTAAATATCTTATTCATTAGAATTTGTGTACACAAAATCATGGGGATATTTGTGTCACTGCAGAGTATAGGAGAATAATCTTCCAGGCGAACCACTGATTATATGTTATTGATGGGGCCTGCGAGTCCTTCCTCCTCCTCTCCTGTATCCTTAGAGGGAAGGGATAAAAATTAAGTCTGACAACTAAATCTTTGGGTGACATGGATAAATGTTCTCTGTTCTCATCTTCCCAGACTGCTGTTCATATTCAGCGTGACAAGGTTGTTTTACAGGCCAACCTGGTGATCGAACACACACCACCTGCTGATGCAGCCATGATTTCACACTCCAAACATCACAAACATGTCCAACCCTGCAGGCTTCCTCTCCCGTTTATTCCTTTATCACATTAGGCTGCAATGCTGTTGACTTCTTTCACTAAAACCTATTTTTCCTCTGCTTACTGACTAATTTTCCTCACGCCCTGTGCCCAGATTACACTTTCAGTACTTCTCTCATCTCCTAATGCCAGGTGTCTTTTTTGATTTTAACCCCAGGGTGGGAAAAAGTGATCTCCTCCTCCGATTAGAGGCGAAAAGGGTCAGGCTGGATCAGGCGCTGACAGGACTAAGCCTCTGCCTCTTTTATGTGTCTAAAGGACATGTCACTTGAAAGAGGGAAAGAAGGTGACAGATAGGAGGGACACTCTTCCTCACCTGGCAAGTAGAGGTATAAAAATAGCTATTTAAAAAAAACATTTACACAAATATAATATACACAGATAAAAAGAAAAATTGCAAAAATTTTGTATTTGTCTCCACTTCACTTTCTCTCACACACCCATATCTCCTGCCACATCACTAAACATCACAAGACATGCCACTGCCCTTCGGGCATGTCTTTTCCTCTCCTATATCCCCTCCACCTTCCCCTCCCTTCTTCCTCCCTCCCTCATTCCTACCTCCCACAAGACAAGCACAGCAACAAGATCAGCATTTGAGAAGTAAATCGGGATACAAATTGTCCTCAAATCTTAGAGTTAGTTACACAATAAAGAATATAATAAATGCATGCTGAAAACACAGATAACTATACCAAAACTGAGACGGGAAGAAAACCAGTGAAATGACCTGGGACATGGGGAAGAGGGAGGGAGGGAAGGCTGACTGACTGACAGAGAAAAGTGAAGTACGAGGTATCCGATGTAGAAATGCTTAAGGCTACATCTGTACACTGTACAACAGTCTGTGAATACAGACTTCATCAAGCAGCGCTCTGGGCAGTGAGGTAATAGGTGTACTGGGTGCATGAACGGTAGAGAAATAATTGACATTCAAGAGCTGACATCCGACTGACGTAAGGCCTTACCTGTTTCACACGGACAACTTCATCAAACACAAAGGGGTAGACCAACTAGCACGTCTTGTAAAACGGCTACCACTATCAACTTTGCCATTTTTTGCCATGACAATTTTGTCACTCAGAACAGACGTTGGAACTATCAGTGTCACTCATCATTCTTATTAGCAATTCAATATATTACTTCTCTATTATACTTACTCTATTATTAAAAGATTTGTGAGTATCATATAAGGCTCCTGTTATGGATGAAAAAGCTAACACATCAACGCAGTGGCAAAGATATTACACAATACTGTAAACCAATTCACAGACCCAGCCACAAGGTCACAATCCAGTGTTCTTCTAGTGCCATCCCAAGCCCAGATAAATGAGGAGGGTTACGTCAGGAAGGGCATCTGGCGTAAAACCTGTGACAAATCATTATGCGTAACATGAAACTGATTCCAAACTGGATTGGTTCGGGCTCGGGTTATCCAGTACCATCACTGGTACTGTATGCCAGCAGGGCACCAGCCTAGACATGGAAGCGGATGAGCCGTTTTGGTGAAACCAAGTGGAGCAGCAGAAAGATGAAGAAGATGTGAGATATGATCTGTATTCCTACACTGATCAGGAAAATATGGAAATTTTATAGTCCCAGCAAACGTGAAAAAGTGTTTTTCCTCACAGATGGAAGATCTTAAGTAGCAAGAGAATATACTGTATCTGTGGCTTACCACCAGACTATCACAGCACAGAATAATAACCAAATACAAAAAAGTAAGAACAAAGATCATGGCTTTGACTTCAAACACACTGAATTCCTGAAAAAAGTGCATGCAATGGAAGCAGATTCTTTGAAAGCACAAATTTACCCTGAAGGTTGTAATTACAGATAAAGTCGGTAATGACAGAGAAAAGACATAATAGATATGAGCAGATTTATCAGCCCATTAGTTTTGAATAAAACCACTGAAAATGATAAAAAGAGTAACCCATTTCTTTTCCTGAATCTTTGGAGGAAAACCGTTACAGGTGCACGTATGGATCTTAACTGTTTACGCCATCATCTCTCGATCTCCCTCTCTCCTATTCACTTTAAATTTAGTTTGAACTATGGTTTGGCTTTGTTAACCGTAGAGTGAATAGAAGCAGCAGAGGTGCCCTGCTAATGTAAATACAGAAGAATCATTGTCTTATTAAAGTCTTTTATGTTTATGATTAAATAAAGCAATTTAAATGGAATTAATCATGCAGCCCATCTTACAGCTGAGTGTGCTCTAGATCACAGCATTGGTCTAAAAACAAACAATTACCTCAAAACAGCTCATCACACATCCAAACTTATCAAGCATGGAAATAGGCTGTGCCCCTCTGATCTAAATAAAACTCAACCACGGTGACACCCACAAACCAACAAGGGTTCATGGGAGAAATAATATGCTATAACAAGACTGTTGTCTGTGCCTGTGCACTGGAACCTATCACGGTAGCATAGACAAAGCAGAGTGGATGTATACAATGGGAGGCCATGGGCCGATTTGGGCTATTCTGCAGTGTGCTGAGCTACTCCTAGCTTGTCCTCGCCTAATGTGTGGCGGTCAGTGTGTGGGTTTGGGGCTGGCTAGGCTATAAAGGTACTGAATGTTTACAGGAACATCAAGCCTTCACCAACAGGCCAGGAAGTCAATGTCATGCTCATGATGATCAACATTTTCATTCATGTCAAATGAAAGGAGACACTTTGCATTATTTAAAAGAAAGATTTTTTATGTACTTTCTTACTTTCACTCTTTCAGCTGTGAAAGCGTTTTTAAAGACCCTTTGAGATCTACTGAAGTGAGTTTCAGGTAATTCACTATTCTCATACACTTGACATTTTAACTAATGACTCTATTCCTGTTTATGACACCTCAGATACAAATATTGACAAGAACACCACCTTGTTATCTCTCATTTGCATCAGTCTTGCACATAAGAGTCATTCTAATTGGGATACAGTCCTACACAGACTTTGAGGTACCTTTTGCACAGTACAAGTACAACACTCTAAAGGGACTCATAAAAGCACTATTACATGACCCAATACTTTCTTAATTGCTGCATTGAGAAAAGGAATGGAGTGAGGGATGGAGAACGATGACAGGGGGTGGAAGAGGCAGCAGGGGACAGGTTGGAACACAGCAAAAGGTATGAGAGAGGACAAAAATTTCCAGTTATCACTGCAGTTTAGTGTGTCTGTGCGTGTATGTGCGTTTGTGTTTATGTATGGGCATACGTGTGCACACCCATTGATGTGTATGCATGAGTGTATCTATCTGCACTAGCTTGCAAGCATGTAGCCGGGCTAATATGAAATTCCAGCAAATTACATGTTTGTCTATGTGCCTTGTGACTTGTATGGGCGTAGAGGTTAAGTTGTCTGAGCAAGGAAAAGATGTAGTGTACTGGGGGAGGTGAGGCCACTGGCCTATAAGTCCTCTGGTTGTGGTGATGGTCTAGGTTCAGTCAGGCCTGCAGCTCTCCCGTCGAGAGTGACCTCATCGCCTGGCCTCTGGCATTGTGGCAGCAGCACAAAGCCATGCAGGGGACAGGGAGAGAAGACTACACATGAGTGTGGGGGAGGGATTGGATTTGAGTGTGGAAATGAATGCATGACCAAGAGACAGACAGAGAGAGAGAGTGACAGAGAGAGAGAGTGAGAGATAGAGAGAGAGAGAGCGAGAGAGAGAGAGAGATAGGAAGGGAGATAAAGTGAGAAATTGGTTGGTTTTTAATTGGAGAGAGAGGACCACCAGGCTCTTAGAAAGAACAATCAGGAAGACAGGAAATGCAAAGACATATACAAACAAATAGACTAAACAATACACACCAGAATTAGCAGCAACAGAAGACATCCTGTTTCTGCTGTGCTATGAACTGCCAGTGATGGGCAGACTGCAGGTGTCTAAATATGTATGTCTAATGACTCCCAATAATCTTGGACAAAAATTATTTTTGATGATGTTGACTTTAGTCTCCAGTAAGAGGATGGGTGTTGAAGCGCAATTACTCAATGTATTTATATATTAATATCTGTATTATCTGTGTTTGGCAAAAACACCACCTAGGAGCTACTATGTGGAAACAACACACTTTAAGTGCTACTCTGTACATATGGATGTCGTTGGAGATTGAGGTAGTGTGTGGCTCTGTGATTTGCCATGGTTCTTCAACACCAAAATTTTGCCCGCAGTGTTCATTTTAGAATCAGTAGTATCAAATGAAGTATCAAATTGCTCATATATGAATCAATTCACCTGAGCTCGAGTTCAAGTTACTCATCTAATGAATAAGAATCCTGATTCAAATGGATGTGCTATCGGATAAAACGATGAGAGCCATGTTAATCTGATACGGCTACACACCACACTATCTCACATTGCAGCCTCTTTGTTGTTTTGTCACTTCACACAGGCCTTAAATAAACGTCCGCTGGAAGATGAGACGAGGTGCATCTCTCTCGGGTAATTTTAGTGTCTTTTACTTCAGTGTTTGTTTTTTTAACTTTTCTGTCAGCGAGTGATTTATTTATTATTGTTTTTGCACATTTTTAAGCACACAACAATACACACACACACACACACAAACACACACACACACACACACACACACACGAGTGCAGGTACTCTGAGGATGTTCCCTGTCAGTCGACATGGGCTAGTGGGGAAGGTGCAGAGGTCAGGGTTTAGGGGTCAGGGGTCAACTTATCGGTCACTTCATCAACTCATTACTCTGCTTGTTAATTAGCGGATTAAAGCAGGCAGGATGAGGTAAGCACCACCTCTTTATAATCCTTTTCCCGTATTTTAACCTTTGCCATAACATTTTAATTGCAATCTCATGTAATGATATACAATCTGGAGTTTTCACTATGTATCACAGTTAAAATACTTTATAGGCTTGATTTATGTTTAATTCCTTACCTGACAGGATCAAACATCTCCTGTTACCAGATGGAAATGTAATTCTAGAATACTGCAAAATCTGTAATGACAGTTCAAGGAATGGGATAAAGCAGATTTCTTAATGTCTGCCAAACCATTGGTGGGGTTATAATAAGAGCATTTTTTTTTTGCATCTCAAGAGATTTATGCTATTAAATTAATACAGGCAGAAAGCAACAGAAAAGTTGATGAGCATACATATATGTGTCTATTTGTGTATGTCGAGGGAGAAATAATTATACCTCCCAAGAAGACTTCCTCTATAATTGATCCCTCAATTATACAGAACACAGAATTGTTCCTTCCTGGCACTCATACAATAACAAAGTATTTTATTACCATCATAAATATTCTGATTATTACTTTTAAATCCTTTATTTTACCAGGTAAAATCCTCATTGAGAATACAATCTAATATCCAAGGGTAACTTGTCCAAGAAGTAGCATAAAGGTCATTCATACAAGTGTGCATGAAAAGAGGAAAAAACAGGCTGAAACAGAACAAGGTTTGCTGCTCTCAGAAGTTTAACTTTAGTAGGAAGTTAGATAAGATGCACTCTTACAGAAGGAAAGGAAAAAAGTTTTATTAAACAAGCTTCTGTTGAAAATATTAAAACACTGATTCTCAATCAATATTTAAAAAGGGGAAGTGGTAAGGAGACTGTCAAATCTCATCTATAGGTGCAGCTGGACAAACATGTGATGTGCATGTATACGTGCACATCACATAAACACACAGTCACAGAAGCCTGTAAACTTGACTATTTGTTCAAGGCCTGATATCAAAATGGGTGCAAACCGCATGACCTATTTGATTTTGTTATCAATGCTGATATTTTCTTATCTAGACCTTTAATGTGAAAACTATCCTCTAAGTGCTGTTAGGTAGTTAAAATAGAAAAAAATACCTCAAGATAGTAAGATTATAGTTTCAGGCAACATGATAACAACTACTGTATAGTTACAGTATTGAAACAGGATATAGTTTGAGTTGGGTGTTAGCACAGCAGCCTCGGCACAATGTGAAATCAAACACCTGTTCCCAGCTTATCGTGTGTGCTTGTGTGCCTATTTGTTTGGGCAGATCATAATGAGGTCATTATGGCAACTAATGGGTGGCAAAGAGAAGGGCCCACCCTGTGGTCCGTTGGGAGCCACACCAAGGTTCAGGTTCAGACATCAGTTTAGAGAGCAACCAAGGTCAAGAGATGAACAGAAAGAAACACTGTCCCCCAACAGCATAGTCCATGCTACACCCGGATTTTGTGTTTTCATTGCAAACCATGACATTTTTCTTATATAAGCAAAATATTCCTTAGTGTGCACAGGACTTAAGTACTACATAGTCACGTTTGTCAAGTATGACAAGTCTGCGATGATACATATTTGAATTTCTTTATTTAGCAACTGACCTTTAAGAAGATCAACATTCAACAGATTGAAATCTGGAAAGCAGAGGGTGTTAAAGCAGACATATTGTCAAATTTTTACTTTTTCAGTGAGTTCTTTGTAAGCACTACATCAGAATTCACATGACTTTTGACTATGCCATTGACTGGCTCTTCCGTTCTGTAGACTTAAATCCTATTTGAGAACCTCTGGTAAGTTGGGCATCGTACATTTTTCGTGCGCAGTAGAGCTACAAATTGTTCAGAAGGTCACTTATGGCCTGATTCAGGTCTGGGAGGAGATCCCACTGGAAAGCCATCCCCTCATCATCCAATTTGTCATATGCTCTGCATACAGACTCATTTGGGTCAAACACACAACTGAGATAAATTACAAGTTGATGTGATGAAAGTCACATCAACACATCATCCAAAAACAATTTTAAAAAAATGGTCATCACAGACATTTAATTAAGATTACTGGGAATGGGGTATCTATGGGGTCTAATAATTAACCTTTAAAGTAGGTTAAGGAAAGATTGACTACACACACACACACACAAACACAATTGCATTTACTTTGTTTGGTGGAGCTCACTGACATGGAGACCATAAAGTTTTACATATGGAATGGCGTGTTAATCAAGAATCAATGCTCCCAGCTGGAACGGCTCCACTGTGAACAGTTTGATATGCAAACTTGAGAATATCCCGTGTGTGTGCGTGTGTCTTGGGTACTTCCCATGATATTCTAGTCCCTTGTCATCCTTTGTGGTGGTGCTGGTATTTGTGTGTTTAGTTATGAAAGTGTTTTGCTCTACCATCGCGCAAGCACAGGAGGCAGAGGAGGTTCACTATAAAACTATCAGCCATAACATCATGACCACTGACAGGTTAAATGAATGACATGGATTATCAAATTATAATAGCCTCTGTCAGTGGATCAGGATATATTAGACAGAGAGTGAACATTTCTCCTTTCAGTTGATAATCCATGTCGAAGAAATGGACAAGCAAGAGAATCTGAGCAACAAGGACCAGATTGTGAAGGCTACAAGAATTGTCTTGTTGGGTGTTACTGGGCTGCAGTAGTAAATACCAACAAAAGGAGTGAGACGTGAGATATTTTTGGAGTAGCTAGCCCATATTGTCTGATAACACAGAGGAGCAAATTTAGCAAAAACTGCTGTAAAATGTCATGCTGGTTCTGATATAAAGGTGTAAGAACCAATGGTGCATTGCAGAGCTGGTTTGGTGGCAAAAAGTGGGGGCAAGTTGTTTAAATGTCATGGCAAATCAGTGTATAACAAATGTAGAAGCATATTCAGGATTTTAAGAAAGAATTTACAAAGTGGAGGTGCGTGGAACCAATCTCTGTCACTACATCTCTGTAACAGCATTGTGCTTACAGGGCCAGTACAGACTCCCCGGGTCCCTGGTTCCTAAGTAACTTAAGAAGATTAACAAACAGAGGACTACCGAAAAAAAGACAAATAAAGGCGAGCATTAAATAGAGCAGATAAGCAGAAAGGGAAAGTTTTTAACCTTGACTACTAAAGGGGAGCATATCATTGTACTAATGGGGTAATAAATGTGTGGTGTTTGGCTCGCATAACTGCCAAGTGGCTACTCGGAGAACATGTTTTATTGACAACAAGTTAACAGACTTCTTTTTTATTCTCTCATGCCTTTTCAAACCAAAAAAGTTTTTTTGTGAATATTTTAGGTAATTTATTGTACATAATATCAATCCAATCATTATATGTGATCCTAACCCTAATCCTGTACAGGGTTGTAGGAGGGCTGGAGCCTATCCCAGCTGACATTGGCAAGGACCAGGCGCCATTTCATCACAGGTTACAAACAATGAGATTCTCACCTAAAGTCAATTTTATAGAGTCATCAACTTTAAAAGAAAGACAAAGAACCTGAAGAGAACTCATGCAGACACAGGGAAAACATGTTAATTCCACACAAAAAGACCCTAGCTATCCAGATAGGTTTGATCCTAGAACATTCTTGGTATGAGGGAACTGTGTTTCCCACTTCCCAACCATGCTGCCAAGTTCATATTTCAACAAATTCAATGGCATCAGTCAAGAAGAACTAGTCAGAATTGATTTAAGGATCTAACCATGGACTGACACTTCGCCCTGATGGTCAAATGTCTCTACCCTTTCACTAAATGAGACCATATGAGCAAGCTATCTAGCTCAAATGACCAACTGTATGCAAAACAAGACAAAAATGATAAAGTAGAGACAGAGTGAGAGAAAGAGAGAGATGACAGTGCAGACTCCATCTGTTAATGTGTGTCACTCCTTGGCAGCTCTGGCACATTTTAAGAACCAAATGTTCCTTGTGGATAACAATGACAGAAGGCCCTAACAATAATATTAATCTGTAGTTTGGCTTAATTTTATTTTTCTTTGCCTGTATAACCTGTATTTACATTTCAATAGAGGGTTGACTATATTGTACCACATTTAGGATAACTAGAAGCCACAACTGTTACAAACTTTTGTTAGAATCCTTAGAAGCAAGAATTTGTAATCTATGCCAATCGAGCTGTATATAAAGGCCTGCCAGCACAAGTGTGCAAATTTTCATTGACGTCGAAGGATCAAAATGGCCATATATCATTATGGCACAACACCCACATAACCGCAATGCACCGAGCCGCCAGCCAGCCGCCATCAGATGGAAATTAGGAGGAGAACAGGCAGAAGAGAGTTAGGAAGAATGTAAGAGTGACAGAAACAGATGAATAGAGCTGGAGGAAGGCTTTGCCAACTAACTGCCATTTCTTTGCAGAATCTAGCAAATCAGACAGGGTTTTCATTAGCCAAGGGCCTTCAGCAAATGCTAGCTGCAACACAACAACAATTTCTTGTGTTTAAAGCATTAATGGCTGATGCTAACATGACAGCTAGATGTATAAATTCCACATCATGCCTGTCTTTCAGCTCTGATGACAATACCATTACACAGTTTGGCATGCCAAGAGGCCTTGATGACAATAAATCCGGATGGGTTGTGGCCTACTGCTTTATATTTTTTAAGTCCAATCTATAGCATGAGCCGCCCAACAAAAAGTTTTCCAAAATGTCTAGATCGATCACATTTTGCACTCTGCACAGGGCTGCTTCAGAAGTACTAACGTGCAATCAGATGCCCGTGTGCCTGTGCCAGGGGAGATCACTGTCAGCTGACGAAAGACTGATAATACCGTGTTTTGGGTTGGGGCCGTGTAGCCTTGGCCAACAGGAAACTCCTGTGTTTTCCTCTCCATAGGGTATAATGGATTCTCCGCGCCAATGAAATACTATTCCGGCTGGCGGGCAGGCCCACCAGCCACCTGAGACCCATTCCCACAACACCTCCCTCCCCCTGACAGAGCCAGATGCAGCCATCACTGGAGATCTGGGACAGATGTAGGGAAGAGAGGATGGTTGAAGAGAGGGGGAATGTGGAAGAACAATGAATTGGAGCAGATGGTATGAAAAAGGGAGGGACTGACAGACGTTGGCATCCCTCCCTCTCTCAGAAAACTATGGAAAATAGTACCATTTCTGAGCACCACTGCCCATATCTGAATACACGTGATACTGACACACACACAAGTTACCATAACAACCATCAAAATAAACCAATCCAACAAAGACACATGCATTTGCTCTTTTACCCTCACTTTTCTGCATACCTCCCTTCTTCTGTGATATCTATCAATGTTCACCCCTCATTCTAGCTGCAGACTTGATATGCTCCCAAAGAAGGCAACACTGGCACATAGTGGCCACAAGGGCAATACACTCAACTGGAACAAAAGTCTGTTCATGTATTTATCAGCTTAAAACATGTAGTCATAGCACATTCACTCATTAAGATCGTTGGCGACAATATGAATGCTTTGGAAAACTCGGTTAAGCCAAGAAGCTGGTGGGGTCACATACACTTACCTCCTCTCATTGTCATCCAGGTGAGCAAACAGCACATTCTTGGAGATGGCCTTAGCCAAGGCAGTCATTGTCTTGTAGTCCTTTGGAATCACCTGTTTAGATGAAGCAGTAATATCCATTAGAGTCAAGTGAACTGCAGCAACACTATGCAGGTGGACACTTGAAACAAACCAGCACAAACACATAGCAGGCCTAACTTCAAATGCCGACTAAATTGAGTAATTAGAGAGTACCGTATTGGCAGACTTTGAAAGTACTCTCCCACACGTGTGTGTCTGTGTATTTTGGGAAAGCCCATCTGTTCAGGGATTACACTCAAAATGTCATACAGGCCTTAAAAATTCACAAGAGGCCTACACACATTCATAAAACATGCATTTTCTTGTCCCAGACCCCATGAATTTGTCTTTTTGTGAACGTGGAAAGGGGAATGGCAAAAACTGTAGCCTAAACAAAGCCACATAAGTCTGTATTTATAAAGATACATTCCAGAAGGGAACGTGAGCTCCCATCACCACAAAGTGTGAACTGCAAAAAGTAAGAGAAGAAGAAACTGAGCAAGAGTAAGAAGACAAAACTTGATACTAAGTATCTTCTAGAGGGAGATGATTGCGTACGTCAGGCTGTGTATTCTTTTTCTGGTTTTGGGTAGAGGGGTGACAGGCTGTAATTACATTAAAGCAACAGATGTCTCCACATGAAGACGACCATGCAACAACGTGTAGGACATGCACACAGATGCACACAACCACATATAAAATGTAAAAAGAATAATTTTTCATCTTCAACTGCCAAACCCGAGCCTGGCTACTCAGTGGAGAGAGAAACGGATGCTACCCTGGAAATCATTCCCAAAAAAAATGATCTCAAGGCTTCGTGGTTTGTTAAGACCCATAGCACTAACAACAAAGCTCTCTTGACCTAACATGTAACGTTTGTTAGGTTGACGGTGTTCTGTGTAACTAGTGATCTCAGTGGCATCAATCATTAAACTGATGATTTCAGAGGATGCCAGTACATAGACTCTGAGAGCAAGTGTGTGCGTGTATTACCATAACCAACATCCAAGGTCAGAATAGATCTTTCCTCACATGAGGTATGACATGAACTGATCTATTTTTCATTTGAAGGCTGACCTAAATGTGAAAGTTGGAGGAACAGTGAAGTGCAGTCATGTGTCATGTTGCCATGACACATGACTGCAGCATCAGGAAGAGTCTTCAGAGCCATCACATAACTCAGGTGCACACAGTTGATAAACAGACCTCAGCCATGAGATCCACGACTCGGGTTTGTGGAGTTATGGCATGACCCAGCAGTAAATGGCATTTCAAATTACAATCAAACAAGCATAAAGATGTAAAGTCCATGGGATGTATGTGTTTGCATTTATGCGTGTGGCTGTGTGTCTGTTTGTATACTATGCATGTGTGTTTGAGTTTAGAAAGTTTCTGCCAAATAATAATAATAATAATAATACATTTAATTTATAATGCACTTTACATTTGGATCAAATCTCAAAGTGCTACAAAGTAAAAGCAGATAAAAGCATAAATAAAAAATAAAATAATAACTATATAAAAGCCTTACCAAAAAACCAACAATGTTAATTAAGGTTAGCTATAAACCAGATTGTCTGTAACAAACTCTTACACACCAGGGATTTCAAATAAATAAAAAAAATAATAAAACAGCTTAAAAAACACCTTCATCAACATTCAGATTTTGTGTAGACTAGCGTATTTGGACAACATGTTCACCACAGACACAGCTTCATATCTGCTGGAAACTGGAGGTCACATGACCACCAAACTGGAGAACGCAACACAGTTCCTGAGATTAGGTGCTGGATTTGCTGTCGAGCAGGTGACATAGGTGTACTTATTGCTTGAGTTCATTCATTGTTTGAATCTTCACTTGAGAGGTTGTCCTTTCGTCCTGAGTGCATTTATAAACTGAAAGCACGCTATAATCAAGTTGTCTTAATTAACTCGAAAGGTCGATCAACGAGTCCAGCAATGGTGGTCCACCAGGAATAGCAAGGCCTTGTGTGCGGGTCTAGACATTATCAGAATCAGTAAATCATATTTTTAATACTTGAATTGAGATTAGATGTATTTTAATTGATTTTTTGGAAGTCTATTAACTTCATTTTATGCCCATCTCCATGGCTGCTTCCAGTACAGCTCTTATAAATTAGAGCTTTGTTTATCCTATCAGATTTACCCACTGTGGACTGGGATTTGAGTGACGTCCACATTCAGTATTCCGGTGTTGCCAGTTTACTTTTGGGCACATGAGTTTATGCCCAGCAGCTTGGCTGGAGACTGTGAGGAAACCCTTTTGAATTCAAATTGTACTTTTTACATTTTATGGCAATCTTTATTTCTTGGTGGTCAAAGGAGTAAATTGACTGTTTTTTTATTTACTATTTTGTAAGGACAGTTCTTTGAGATAAACGCGATATCTGTGATACAGCATCATTCTGCGGTTTTAGTGGTACATCCTTGATGATTTCAGTGCGTGTGTATATCCCCCATAGGGGCTGAACCTCTTTTTAACCATTTTATTGCACTAGATAAATGTTACTGTCTCTCTGAATATGGGGTGGTTAGTACTCTGACAACAGCCTGTAGCCATAGTGTCATGTTGAAGTTATTCGAGTTCAGCTTAATTGTGGGAGTATATCTCTGAGTGCCCAGCTGAAAAATCCAGGGCTTGCCACTGATTGTATCATTAAAAATTTTATTCATCCATTTAATTATTTTCAGCTAGAAGAGCTTGGGAAAGCATTCTCGTTGTAATTGGGTGTCTAATCAGAATTTGACATGGTAGCAAAAGTACTTCAGGGGCATCAGACTAAGAAGTTATGCATGTAGCCATATATTACCATAGTTAAACTAATAAAATTCAAAGACTTCAACTGAAACAAATGAGCATCTATATGTCTCAATAAATCAGTTGCCACAGATTATACCCTGTGTAAATCCATTTTGATATAAAAAAAAAAAAAATGTCAAAAGCATGTCCCATTGAATTATATTTAAAATATATCTCAGCCTATTTGCTGAACATCAACAAGCTGACTCAAAATATGTATTTTACTGCAAATAAGTTCAGTGATGTTTCCAACTGTTTTTAATTTGGTGCAATAAATTAACCAATTTCACCTCCTTTCAAGGAGGCAAATTGCGGTGTAAGGTTAATCTGCGTCACTGAATATGTTTGCATTTCATTTGTGTGCGTAGCTGTTAAAGAGTTTGTATTAACAGGCATTGGAATGTGGTCATGCACTAGTCGTAAATGCCAATAGATACAAAATTAGCTGTATAGATGCAATGTTATTATCTATGCATCCATCTTCCATGGCTGACCTTGCGCACGTAGCTGACAGCATCCTCTTCAGTGTAGACCTCTGCACTGACTCCTCCTCTGCGGCGCCGGGCCTTGACAACAGGGTTAGGTGGTGGGGGAGAAACCTCATCATCATGTGAGTCTGATTGGCTGTTAGATTTCTGCCGTGCCATGATCTGCTTGCATTCTTCCTGGAGAAATAAAAGCAAGGGACAAGTTTTTTCCGGGGGCCAACATTTGGTGACCTACACAGAAATGTAGAGGAAAAAAAAGGTTTCACTTCTGAAAATATATAGAAGAACATGATCTTTTAAAACAGCACTCCTGCTAACCAATTCTATCAATATTGATATCACTACTACTATAACTTCAACCAAGGTTATCTGAGGGGCAAATGTTCCTCGCCTAATATCACGTGAAAATGGGCTGACAAATCTTTTCAAGCACCTTTAACGACATGAGGCAAAATGTGGTGTCCTAACTAGGTCAGATATCCGCAAAAAAAAGCACACTGGATCCATCTCAGTCCTGATATCCATACTATTCCATGGTATGAAGTGAAAGCCATCAAACAGTAATACCCACAAGCCTAAATATGCAGGGAGAAGGCTCAGGTGCTCTGTTTTCCTCAGACAATGAACAACAGGGATTGAAGACATGAGAAGAGACAAGACGCCTCTGGCTGTGTGTAACTACTGAATGCGCTACAGGTGATGAATTATCAAGGCCACCCTTGATTAACACATTAGCATAAGTACAGCGTTGCTGTAGAGTTGTTAATACAAGGGAATTATGTAAGACTAAGGCAATGTAATAACAGTTTGCCCAAAGGTAGCTGCTTCAAGTAATGATGAGTGTGCACCCAAAGGCATTAGTGTCTTATTCACACTAATCACATATTCTGTTACAGTGATAATCTGATTTTATTTGTATCTTTTGTTAGTGTGTCACCAAATATAAATAATTTGCAGAAACACCAAATGGACAGAAATAACAGCAAAAAAATCAAAAGGTGGAGAATGGTTAAGGTGCAGTGTTTAAACTGTGGGACTTTCTCTTTAAATATATAGAATATAATATTCCTAACTATTTTTTTGTTAGTAATCATTCAGATGAAAATCCGAATTGTTTTTATAACATTAGCTGTGAAAAAAACCCTCTATATGTGGGCTCAGGTCCCCTATGTTTGTACAGTCATTACGAAAACGAAACGCTTCGCTGCTCAAAACATAAAAGAAGACGAAAACGATAATGAACTGCTTTCAACTTGACAGGTGCCAAACTGGCTCTGGGTCGTCCTGGAAATTTTCACTGACAAAAGTAGGGCACCCTCTTGCATCCATTCCTCGGGGAAGGACTCCCCCTGATGTGACGGTCAAAGCTACCAAAATGCAGAACAAGCTGTAATTGCTCCCGCAAGAGGCCTCTAAATCGAGCACACTGCACATGTAATAACATTTCAAGAGTTGTAAAATATTTTTTGGGTTCAGAGTTTTCATGTGTGCAAAGTTTTCTTGCTTTTTTCTGTCTTAAAGAATAGAAAACTGAATATTTCTTCCTGTTAGTCAAACAAAACAATTCTACAATATCAAATTGGGCTTAAGCAAGTAGTGATGAACATTGTTCACTCATATTTTACAGTAGATTAATTAATCATATAAATAATCTTAAATTCCTGCCCTATTTAAATTTTTTGACAATAACCTTTTTGATCATTTAAAATTATAAATAAAATAATTTAAACAAACATAATTACCTCATTTTAGTTTTGAAAATACATAACATTTATATAATTTAAAGTGTATTTTGTAACAGTTGTTAAATTGTTTGTAAAAAAACAATTAAGAAAAGTTTATAAACATGGCTCTATTGAGTTCGACCTCTAAAAACTGCTTTCTATGAAATTTAACAATTTTTCTCCTGAAAAACTTGAGATTGCAGAATGAATGGGCAGCTTGAACAGAGCAATAAGCAGCTTATATAGAGCAGGAGAGGAACAACCTGTGACAAAGAGATCGCAAAGACAGACTGAGGCAGTGACGAGACATCATGTGATATGAACTGAAACTGAGACAAATAGGACTGTAAAGTTTAGGCTTCACTAATAGGAACTGATTTCCTCAGTGTGCCTTTCTCAGCTGTTTCTATGGAAAGTCTCCGCAGCATAATGTAACGGGGACAGGCATAGTAATATGCCAATGCTATATAGAAGTCATTCATCTGCATATATCCAATGATCTTTCTGTCAGTCTCTGTGGATTTCATTACTTTACTTTGTCTGATTTTGTCTCTCTCCGACTCATTACATTCTGAGGTTACTGGCGGATGTTTTCCCCATCCTCTTACTGAAACAATGTGATAATGCCCATCACACACACAGATGCACTTGTTAAATGCTTCAACAGAGTCTCTGCCTGAGGGGCACAGCCAGCAGGGGCGGAAAGCTTACAGTCACATATACAGTCACAAATACGAGCAAAGGAAAGCTCACACACTCTAACTTAATCAGGGTTTGCAAGGTCTGCAATCAGGTAGCACTCTCTTAAAACGTTGAAAAAAAACAGTTTCCTCTCCTTCAAGCGCAGGAAAAAAAGTCAGAGACAATGCAAATCACAATCACAAACTGGCAGACATCTTAATATGCTGCAGTCAATAATGGTCACTTACATTCTCACACACACTCAGAGTCAAGCATTTTTACCTTGCAATGAAGCCTGCTCTGACGTCAAACCTTGTGTTGCCTCCTGCTTCCTCCAGCCTCTAAGAGACTGTGCAGGTTTGCTCCAGCAGACTAAATGCAGACTAGGTTTGTTAGCGGGGGTATTTACCATGGTAAGGAATGCCCCGGGCCAGCTGCTTGTAACCTCAGCCTGTCGTAGGACTTCAGCATCGAGTTAAAGCACGAATTAGCCAAAGTGTGCATGAGAATTAAAGCACATGGATCCACTTCTCATACACACCTGATCCACATGTCGCAACAGCATCTTGCCATCCTGGCAAAGCAACCGCTGCATGCATGTTGTGCGTGTGCACCCAGATTGGGTGCGTATGTGTCTGAGAGGGAGAACGCAAGTGCCAAAACGTCTGATATCCTAACTCCACGGCAGCTTGAGAAGAAGACTAAAGATTAAAACACTGATCACAGAAAACGCCCGTTTCTCCGTCACTACTGCGCAACACTGTGTTTTCCAGCATCTCTCTTCTCCTCTTGCTCGCTCTCTTACTCTCTCTTGCACGCTCACGGGGGGGGGGGTGCTTCTCTCGCTTCCCAATCGTCACTATGACAACTGGGTTCTTAAAAATTAATACACGTTGGTTCACGCACTTATTTTCCCACACATTAGTTCTGTGGATAGATTATCTGTCACTCACACCTCCACTCTGATTCACTTTAAAGAGGTAAAAACATCCCTCTCATCATTTTTACTTCTGTTCTGACCAAATGAAGTGCATGTCAGTGTGTATTGCTCTAGTGAATGGCACAAAACTTCCTATAGCTACACAAAGGTGTCCCATACATTCTTGTGTCTGCCAGACATAGTCTGTACCATGCAGTATCTCTCTCTCACTGCCAACTGCTCTCAAGCCCCATCCACACAATATTCTTCACGCTCTGAAAGGAGAAAGTAAAGCCCTTGTGTCTGTCTCCAACAAGTCCTCATGCTGTTCTGGCTCAAACACAGAAAAACATGCAGTCAGATTTTTGATAGCTCGTAAGCCAAAGAGCTGAACAGCTACATTGTGTTTTTACCATCTTTTTTTTTTGGTGCTTCAGCATTTTTACAACGACACACAGGTTAGGCAGGTTGTTGCAGTGTCATGTATTATTCCTGATGCAGTGTTTCACATATTTGCTATTGTTTCTCAGTCTGAGCCCATTTATTTTTATTTCAAACATTTCTTCCAAACGCACATTCCTGCCATTTATTCGCTGTATGTAATGACCGAAACATTTTCTACTCTGTAATCGGTGCTATTGTCCCATCTCTCCTTTCTTCTCTGCCCTGTCTCTCTGCGTCATCGGTGGCGGCTGGATGCCAGAAAGAGAGAACAGGATAGGACACATGCATAAGCAAGACACAGAAGCTCGGTGTAAGTAAGCAGGCTTAGAGAACAACACCGAAACAGAAATTAAAAGACAAATAATAAAAACATACGGAGAAGAAAACAAACATGCTATGTCATGCAAACATGCTCTATTAATCAATCAGTCACTGCTATTAACCCTATTAAAACACACATGACTTATTAAAATGTTCCTGTCTTGATTGTTTGTAACAAATTTGCACCAATCAAGGAATAAAAGCTATGACTTAATCTTATCGTAATCACTGTGAACAACCAATACTAATCAACCACTCGCCATGTTCAGCTTAAAAGTACTGAACTCATTGATGGGGATCAGTAGGCACGCAGGGAAAATAATATCAAAATATGTTTACCAAATTGAATATTGAATTAGATTTCTTATATTATTTAGCGAAAAGAAAACATACAGAAGTGGTTACCTTAGGCAGCCCTAATCCAGCGGTAATTTCTCTGTCTGCTGCAGAGACTGACAGCAAGTGAACCAAAAAACAAGAAGGTGCCGCACAAAAACATTCACACATGTACGAACACACAGGTAATGAAGCATGGAGAGCTGATCTACCAGTCGGGCCTGCGAGTACTCATCACATTGTTCCACACCATTTACTGCCCCACAATGGATGAACAGTCCTCGCTGTATAACGACAATGTGTATGTGGAGTGCTGACCTCCTGGCCGTGAATTAACATTTACTTTCTCTGTTGTAGCAAGACACACTTACTATAATCAGTTGTTCAAAATTCAACTATTTTCCTGAATGTGTATCCCCAACAAACTTATTAATAATTAAATAATAATAATAAATAAAATAGGTCCTGTTAAAGATACACCCCTGAAAGCATCACGGAATGATAATATATTGCACACAAACAAACACATGTGACTTATGATGCTCATTAATTTTCTAATATTAACCCTCATATATGAATATTTGAATATTATCAAACAGTAAATCTATATTTATGCCACAGCCATTTTTAAGAAACTCGTGGTGTCCATCCATCCCATCAAGCAGTCATTACTAAACTGTCACATTATTACAGATGCTACAGAGCGCTGAGAGCATAAGTAATATTGAAGTATCCTACAAGCACGATACTTCAATATTACAAATTAATTAATGAGGAAATAATACTTTGTCTAACTGATAATGGAAATAATAGCTATATATATTATCAAGTGAAAATTAAGATGCATGTTCTCATTGACTTGAATAAGAAATTGTTTAAACTTTTGACTGGTACTGCAGCTGCGGGCCTAGCATTTTTACAATTTACTCTTATTAACAATTGCTGCTCACTGCTTTGCCAATGCTGTCTCAGGGTTGTACCACTGCCTCTCAAGCATCTTTTGCTTCAATCCTGCATTCTTTCTTTGACACCTATGCTCTCTCTCCGACATTTATCATCGATTAGTTTGCCGGAAAGGAGGGATGCAACGGGTAGATGATAGAGGACAAAGAAGGACCACCAAGGAAACAGGAACCGATTTACCTGTAGGGGCCCCTGGGCCCCTACAGGTAAATCGGTCAGCCAGGGAGGAGGTTTAGACCTGGGTCACTGCGAGCACCTTAGGCGGATTTGACAGAATACCCTGTTTTTCAGCATGATGGTGATGACAAACAGAGACCAGTAACACTAATTACACCGTGTTACAAAACGCGGAAAACCCTTGTGAATGGCAGATACTGTTGTTTCATTTTCTAGAACTGCACTGCTAATATGATGTATGCCTACACACATCAGTACTACACACATAGGTAAATCTATTTAGTCATAAAGCAGAATAACAGGAATGGACACACTAAAAGAAACAAAACTTAACAAAAGAAAAGATAATAAAAGGTAATGTTATCCAACACTATAACTATTTTGTCCTCTCAACAGGATTAACAAAAAGGATAACCCTCATGAAAAATTCTCGATCAGAGGCCTTGAAAGTTCCAACAGATTTGTTATGACAGGTCCTGTTGACAGAAGCACAGGAAGGCTTCTCATGTATCAGGGGGACAGCGAGACAGCAGATGATTGAATGATTGACTGACACACAAGGAATCTGAGGAGTCTCTTCCATAATGCAATAACATGGAATCATTTCAGATTTAACAGAGCAGGACTTACATTTGTTTTACTCGACATGCTTGAGGAAGCAGAAAATGGAATTTAGCCAATGCCCCACATTAGATGAAGAACACTTTAAGGGTGTGAAGATTTTAGCAGAATAATTTGTCCTTCCATCATATAATCACTTGTGCTTTGCAGGTTAACAGCTGAGGGTGGTTTAAGGGGAGCCTATCCCAGGTATGTAGCTCAGTTGTGAGCACAGTAGTTTAATTATTGACAAAAATAATTTTTTGTTTCAAAATGGTATGATTCGTGTTGGAGGTAACTTTGAACTGAACAAATGAGAGTTCCTTGTAACCAGAACATGAACATTAGTATAATTTCATATATGCTTCAAAATGATGTTGAAGATGATGCTCATTTAATTGATACAATTATGGTTAGAAAATGGATGGTGCATTTCTTTTTTAGGTCCAATTGGAATGGAGAGGCTGAAGCAGCTGAACAGAGCTATAGAGCCCCCCATCTCTATAGCACCAAGACACCAAGATACTTAAACTCATTTGCTTTAAGCAGAAACTCATCCCTAGCCCAAAGGGGACCGTTGAATGTCTATCGGCTGAGAGCAATGGCATCAGACTTGAAGCTGTTGACTCTAATACCGGCTGATTCACACTCAGCTGTAAACCGATCCAGTGCACGCTGGACTTCCCGGACTGATGAAGCCAACATAACCACATCATCGGCAAACAACAGAGATACAATTCTAAGCTCTACACACCAGACACTCCGCTAAGCTTGTCTGCGCCTTGAGATCCTGTCCATGAAATTCAAGAACAGGACCCGAGACAAGGGACAACCTTGCTGCAGACGAACATTCATTGAAAACGTGTCTGACTTTTGAGTATACGGACAAAACTCTCACTTTGGTTGTACAGGGACCGGATGGCTCTTAGGAATGGCCCAGGTACCCCATACTCCCGCATTAATTCCCAAGGGACTCCACAGTGGACACTATCAAAATCTACAAAACACATGTTGACTGGATGTGCATATTCCAATGACGCCTTAAGCGAGCCTGCAACAGTAAAAAGTTGGTCCACTGTTCCACAACCATGACGGAACCAACATTGTTCCTCCTGAAACCGAAAATGGACTGGGAGATGGACAGGCGGCATCAGCAGTAATGCGGGAGTGGTTTAGGTCGGTTGTGATGAAGAAAGAGCTGAGTCATAAGGCAAAACTCTTAATTTACCGTTCCATCTCTGTTCCAACCCTCACCTATGGTCATGAGCTCTGGGTAGAGATGGCATATACATGTGAATCGTGATCATAAACTTTTCATGACTCATCTTTGAGATGACTGAAGATTGCCAAGGCATGCAGTCAATGAAACATGGTTTTAATCTCACATCCAAGCAGATCACACATACAGATGGAGTTGATGAATGACAGGTGTCAAGAACATTTGGTTAGCACTGCTGTTGTGGCATGTAATATACAGATCAAAGCGTTGTGTACAGTGACGGTTGCTGTGAGAAGAAAAACGCATCAGAAATCGTCAGATACTATATGTCCACCCATTGAAAATAAACCAGAAAAAGAGGATGGGGAAAGGTAAATGATATCTTCCGTGGCCACAATAGAAGAAAAAGAGAAATTTGAAGCACAGTTAAAGTTTTTGCTTATTAATTTTCATGAATGTAGGCTCACAAATCCAGAAACATCCGCCTTGGGATGCCGGAAAATCCGTTTGATACTTGTAAAGATGTGCCTAATTCAATAAAACATCTGTGGTGGCAGCTGCTCACCCATCTATAAATCTTGGTTCTTTCAGTTGGTGCTGTCAAATCTTTCATTAAGCTGACTAGTGAGTTAGTCCAACATGAATCTCACTTATGAAATAAACTTCAGCAGGGTTTTTTTTCCCCATATACACATCACCTTAAAAAAGGACTGCAATAAAAATACAAAAACCTATGTATTAGGTAATAAACAATTTCTTCATCAGTTTCAATAATCTTCCCTTTATCTTCTCTTTCAACAACCAATGAAAGAATGTTACAGTTCTGTCTAATTGCAGATGCCTCCCTCACTTAGCCACTCAGAGAAAAACTTTGAATCCATTAGAAATGTCAACATGTTAAGCCAAAAAGAAGCAAAGAAGGGTCACGGCGCATACTTTGACGAGTCAAGGAGTTGTCATCATAAGATTAATTTAAAAGCACCCTGAGTGAATACTATCATCCGCATAAGCCCCAAAATCTCACACACAAATAAATAAAAAACAAACAAATGGCAATAGTCACCTAATGTCCTCCAACTTCTGTTTTGGAAGGAAATAATAGTGTCATACACACAGAAACAAATAAGAAACGGCAGTTTAAAGATAGTCCCCTCCAAGTGCTTTATACTCCGAAATGTAGTTGTACACTAGAGTGTGTTCAATCTCGCGATGACACACTGAGCTGAGCTGATAGACATGGAGAGATGAGAACATGCCTCTGAAATTACTGCTGCAGAGATCAAAAGCATCATTACCACCCATAAATATGCAGTATGAAAGGCAGTCAGATGTCTGTTATTTTCCCATTCACAGCGTCAGATGAAGCCCAAAGACATATTATAAAAAAGAAACAAAAGTGAAAAATCATACGAGTCCAATTGAAGATTTACTGTACTCTCAGATGGATGTGTCAGTATGTGTGTACACTAAAAGAAGTGAAATGAAGAAACATTTTATATGTATGAAGCCAGACTCACACTGTAGTAGTTTTAGAATCTTAAATCTTTTGGAACTTTGGAATTTATCACACACATAATGACAATCTCCACAGATTATCCTGTCTTTAATCTTGAACACGCAAACTTCATGACTATAAAGTAATGAAGAATCCCGAGCTTGACGGAGTAATGATTGCACCATCTCATGTAATATCTTCATAAGTAACTTAAACAAAATGATTGATGAGGTTCCTATAGCGATCAGCCAACTTTACAGTTAGACAACTAGAAAACAGAGGAAATGAGAATGGATGATGAAATGAGAAGTGAGAATGAGAAGACGTGGTCAACAAAGGCAGTATATCCTTCAGTGAGATACGAAGATGAGAGATTCACTTTAATTAATGTTAGAATGAATGCATCAGCTCATCCAGTTGTCAGAAAAAACATTATGCATAAGTTTTCACCCCGGACTGTTGGGAGGGGCGAACTGGGGTGGAATCTCCTGCATTGTGAGATCTGCTCCAGGCAGAAAAACATAAACAAAAAAACAAACAAGTTATTTTATTTATTGTGATTGCAAATAGAGCTGAGAACAGGTATGAGATGAGGTTTTATCTGCCAAACGGTGAGAGTGAATTATCTGATCTAATAGGGAAAATATTACCACATGAGAGAAGATGGAATTCATTTTGGGTCTAGACAGAGGAACAAAATCTATCAATCCTCTTCTGTTGCCTAAGTTACCACCACTTCTGGTTGATGAGACCTGGCAAATATCTCGGAAAGAAGAAAATTAATGAAAATGCGATGACAAATCCGTTTTTTGTGATATCTCTTTATGTTGAGAGCCAAAGTCAGACATCTGACCTGGCATCTTGGCACAACAAAATACAGTCTTATTTGTTGAGTGTGTCATCTTGGATATTAGTATGTGTATTTAGCCTTTTAAAATAACTCTCATCGACTGAAAAATAGATGAAGATATTTCATATAATAATAATAATAATAATGGCTATTATTCTTAATTGCATAGCAACTGTTGTTAATTGCATATCTGATGAAAAATGTTCAAAACAAAAAAAATAAAATAAAATCCTTAGAATTCCCCAAAATATTAAAAGGCACCTCTCAATCACAAGGCAACTGTAGTGTTGACAGGATTGGTGACAAAGACCGTTTTTCACCCACATCAAGTGGAACTACAATCAGAGCCCACAGATAGATGCACAAGTGAAGATAAAGCTAGTTAAGTTCTATATAAAAGCAGCAGTATACAATAAAATGATGATCGCATGAAAAAGAGTGGCGGCGACATGGGCAGCTAAATTGAACATGGAGAAGACATGTCCCCCCAACATGCATCTGGTTGGGGGATTACCAGCCTTCAGTGTCACCATAAAATCATATTTCCATGGAAATGACAAAAAATTAAATATTTTGAAAACACAATTCTAAATACTGAAAAGCACAACTATATGATGTGATCAATATAAGAATAATGTTCTGTGAAGCTGGAATGTTTATGGTTCCAAATATCACCCGGGCAAATTTATCAAATGCTGGGGTACCATTCAGCTCAGTCAGTAGAGGAGCTGCATGTACAGTGGCTTCGCCCTTATAATGCAGCAGCCACAAGTTCAATTCCACATGTGGCCTTTTGTTTCATTTTGTCTCGCCCCCTCTTTCTCACTGTTTCCTGTCTGTCTGCAGCCTATCCTATCAATAAAAAAAAACCTATGGATCTAAAAAAGCTAATAATAATAATAATAATGAATAATTAAGCTAACTAATTTCCATGGAAGCAATAAAAAAAATCAGAGTTGCAGAAAACTTAAATTGTCAAAAGGTACAAATACTTTTCAAGGTTAATATACATCAGCCAAAACATTAAACTCACCTGCCAAATATTCTGTAGGTCCCGCTTTTGCTGCCAGAATAGCTCAATGAGGCAGTGTGTGTTTCTATCTGTTCCTCCTCTGTTCATTGTTATTCACCTGTTAGTGGTTATAATGTTATGGTGGATCCGTTTATGTATAATTTCTGTAAAGCAATTATGCATCATTTATTTCTAGATGTGTTCCATGAGCCCCCCCCCCTGTCCTTTACACACTGTACAAACAGTACAGTGTGTAAAGGACATTTTCCGCAGAGACTGGAACATTTTACATGACGCACTGTACTACAACAAAAATAATGTATTCATCCATCCTCAGCTACTCAAATAGGCCCTTTTTCATCACCAAAATAATCCTTTGGGGATAATTTGTCATTGGGAGGAGGTACATTTAGGCACGGCGAAGATTTCTATCTTCAAAAACGTTGATCACACCCAACATTCTAGTGAATGTCTCCTCTGCTGAGCTCTATAGCTTCCGTTAGTATTCATGCCTGCTCTTACCCTATGCAGCATTACAACCAGCACTAACTGCAGCACTCGCTACAGCATCAATGCTAAGCTCATTATGATGCGCTCTCTCCTTGATCTATGGGGTCTGTGAGTGCCACTGCTACATACTATTATAGCTTGTGCAAACTATACAACAAGTTTAAAGGTTTAGAACATATTAAGGCAAAGAAAATAGATTAAACTTGTCCTTAAACTTTTAGTATGCTCTGTCCTAAAACCTAGACCTAATATGGTGTAGGAACAGAATGTTTTTTTGGATGAATAACTAACAAAATAATTAATTTAGCTCCTGCACAGCAGATAGGGAAAACTTATATCATTACAATGAGGCTTTCACTTGACACGTAAAAAAACGGTGATATCAGATGACTCTCACATGCTAAGTCAAAAACACACCACATCACGCACATCACTGCAGCACAGATGGAAACCCTCAAGGCATCGGCATGTTGAACGTCAGCTCTGCTATATTAATCTGCTTCACAAACCGTTTTCTTGTTGGAGACCTCTTAGAAAAAGGACCAAACTTTCCTAAGGCTAATATCAACAGTCTAGAGCTCAGCCCTTGGGACACTTTTGCAGCAGAAGAACAGAGCCTATTGTTGGAACAAACAAATCTCATGATTCACAACTGAGAAAAATACCCATTGGTGTCTCTACATGATCAAAGCCAAACGCTAGTAAATCTTAGTTGGCTAAATGCTAGGAAAACAATTTTGTAAAAAGATTCTACAACTGTATATCGCACAAAAGCAATTTTAAAAAAAAACTCTTAGTTGAGTTGAGTTTGCAAACATTTTAAAATGTAAAATATGGTCTATCTCCTACACTGTAAACTTACTGCAAGCTACAAAGTGATGAGGGAGACTGAACTGGACTTAAACAATAGTAATAGCCATAGCTTCAGACTAACAACCTGGACTATGGGGTAAGGTTAAAGGTCATTGTGGAAAAAGTGGCAACGGGCTCAAAACACAGAAGAGCAGTATAGATGTGTAGTGATTCATGCACAATGCACAGAGTTTGTCTGGTGAGAGAAACATCGAACGCCTGGGAGGGAAGCGTAGCTCAGTCCAACAGATTCTTTGGCTCCCGTATCTCAGCCTTTTACAAATATTACATAATTGTCTTATCACAATTATTTTAATACATTGCAATTATTTTGCAAAATTGTGGGAATCGTCTCCTTTCATCAGCATAAATGCACAGAAATGTTGTATTTCATTACTATTTTGATATTATTTTGATGATTGACCGGCACTCATTAATCATGTCATGTGGTTGATTATATTCTGCTAAGAGTGGAGCATTAAATTAGCCTTTTGTGCCTCCACCTGATATATTTAAAGAATAAAACTTGATCGTCAAAGATCATTTAGTCATTAACCTAGATGATGGGTATATTTCAGTTTCAAGCCAAATAAGAAAGTTTGTGAAAGTAGCAAAACAAAGTCAGCCGATGAAACTGCTAATGCCAATAAATAAATAAATCTATCCTCCGCTTAACCAAATTTGCTGAGCTTGACAGAAAGGCCACATAGTACTAAACATTTCTGATAACAATCTATGTGACATTAGTTATAGTTATAAAATATAGCAATCATTAATTGCTATATTTTAACATAAAAAATGCATTGTCCGCTAAAATTTCCTGATCAAGACAAGTCAACTCATTTCTACCTGGAAAACATGCCGATCACCATATCGTGACTTCACAGTAAGCCAAGCCAGCAAACCAAAAACAAAGAGTTCTGAGCCTTTGACAGCAAGTTTAATGCCATCAATGAACTGATGACGCCGGCAGAATAAATAAAAACATTTTTATCTTGTTTTTCATAGGAATGGTACCTGATATCACAACCACGGGCAGGCACGGGGCTTGAAACCTGGAAGAGAAGGCCGTTATTTTGCCTCTACCACTGACCCGTTAGCTGAAAAGTGTTGGTGGGTAAGACTCAAAACATTCCATAAAGCTTAGAAGCGGCCCCTGATGACGGCTTCTTCAGTCCAAAGCTACATTCATTTTTAAATAGGGTATAATATTGCATCTCTAATGTATTCAAACTTTTCATTGTGATTAATTACAAGATGCATCCTGTAGATTAACTAGTTTATAAGTGTGGAATATTTTAGTGAATAAACTGTGAGCAGTACTGCACTGTAAATGTATCTGTAACTGTAACATTAAAATAATACAGGGATAAACTGTATATTACCAGTAATCTACTGTGTTACAGTAAGAAACTGTAAAAACTAAAATTAAGTACTTCCAGTCAATTACTCTAAATTTACATTGAGTATATTCCAATTTATTTGCTAAAGACACAGCTAATTCTCAAAGAGTCAGTGAAGCAGTTTTTATATGATAAGCATGTTTACCCTTCCAGGTGCAACCAGGACAAACAAATTATCTTCTAAGAGCTGTAAGAAAGACAACACTCACAGTAGCCGCATTATTTGAGGGCTACTGGGAATCAGCTATAGACACTATCCATTCTTTTATCTGCTTTATGGTTATGAGGTTTCTATGCCACACAAAAGCCTATCCTCCCCTCTGTGGCTTCTATCGTTAAACTAATGTCTCACACCTCTTGTTTCTCTGCTCATAGACGAGACAAAACAGACAGACAGGGTGTTACACAGACTGTATCCCCAGCCAGCAAAAATGACACTGGCCTTTTATGGCTGCTCCTCTCAAATTCCTAAATGGATTGTCCTTTGATGAGATGAAAAATGAAAGCTCTATTATAACAGTTCGGCAAAAGTCTGTTTTAGACGTTTTTAAAGTCTTTTTGCCCGCTTATATGTGATAGTGTCACAAACATCAATTTTAAAGATTTAATAAAACATAAAATATTACAATATTTGAGTACAGTGCAGAGTACACAAAGTTCGGACGAACTTCATGTGATAGCAGCCACAGTAGCCACAGCATTAAAACACCATTTCACAACGTAAATAAACTTGTAAAAACTATCACTATCATTTATGGAAAATTATGTTTGCATGAGCTATATTTTGATGATAATAACTAGTAATTAAGTGAGTAATAACTACTCAATAACTGGTTCACACAGCAGTTAACCTAGCATATCACATTCAGGTTACAAGTACACAACAATGAACAACTTCACATAAGATGTAACGCAACATAGAGCTAAGATGCAAACAGACACTACAAACACAAAATCTCGTTATCACTAACCGTCTCCAGTTTTTCAAAATGCTCCCGCAGGAACTTCATAGGACGCTCAGGCTTCGTGATGCAGAGGTTCACAATGCACTCTTTGAGGATCTGCTGGATGTTGTGCTTCTGCACAAAGATTTCGCAACCCTTTAAACTCTCGTCTTCTTCCAGAGTGGAAGAGGAGGTGGCCATCTTATCTTTTATCTCTGTGGCAGTGGGAGAAAACAGGGTGGACCGTAAGATGAGGGGAGGGAATCCAGAGTAGAAAAAGGGGTAGAACAGGGTAGCAAGGGGGCAAAGGGGTTGAAGAAAACAGAAAGGAGGGGAAAATTTCAGTCATAAAATATGATAAGAGTAACGAAGGATACAGAATAAATGAGGGATGTATGGTGGGCACAAGGCAAACATTTTGTTTCTGTGTTTTCCTGTCAAAATCCTCATGGCAGGATACAAATGATGAAGGTCATTTATTTATTTTTTTTAAGATAGATAGATGGACAGATAAAATTATTTCTTTGTAACATATGGATAACGCATACAATACTCAGATAGGAATTGCACATAACGTCTCAGTAAGATCTACCATACATCATAGCCTGTTTGGGATCGAACAGATTTTGTGAAACTAGTGAGTAAGAATATTTAAAGGGTTCCTAGAAAATTCACTACTGTAAGGACAACAAATGCTGCAGACTTGCAAATAAGATAAACTGTAACTGAAACTGTGCGGATTCACTTCACATGAAATTTCATCTGTCGCTAAAAGTTACTAAGTTAGATCCTGAGGGAAAGAAAAATTATTGAATTATTGATTAAGTTCAGCCCCACTCCAGGATTTTTGTCCCGGAACCAATGCTGTGTGTCGAGGAGAGCTCACCTAAATTAACTGGTACCGCTCAATATCCCGCACAACTCTGGCTTTTCTACCAGAGAGGGGACGTCCATATACCTAAAATGAGTCTGTGATGCCAGGAGTCGGCACCCTCCAGACGCCCTCCAATGCCTGCTACCCTTAATACTTCAGACCCGAGCCCAATGCCTATCTCTTTAGGTGGTGAGCCCACATGACTTTGTGATCATGTCATCAGTTCTATGCCGAATGTCTTGGATACTCAGGTGAAGAGAGGAGCGGTGCTGTCCACTGATCACCACCTGGTGGTGAGTTGGGTCAGATGGCGGGGGAGGCTGTCGGACAGACCAATAAACAAAATGTGAGGGTGAACTGGGAATATCTGATGGCCAACTCTGTCCGTTGATTTTCATCTCTCACCTCCGGATGAACTCCCAACATATCCCAAGGTAGGTTGGGGACATGGAATCCGAGCGGAACATGTTCTAGACCTCCATTGTGGAGTTGGTTGCTAGCCAGAAGGTTGTTGGTGCCAACTAAAAACTAAAAACCCGCTGGTGGACACCAGCGGTGAAATAAGTCGTCAGCCATTTCCTGGCACGACCTATTGGAAGGAGATCCCAGGGAAGACCCAGAACTTGATGGATTATATATCTCATCTGGACTGGGAATGCCTTGTGATCCCCCATGATGAGCTGGAAAGTGGTACTGGGGAAAGAAATATCTGGAATACCCTTCTTGGCCTGCAGCCACCGCGACCCTGCCCCAGATAAGTGGGAGGAAATGGATTAATGGCTTGATGGATAATAATTTCACCAATGTGATTGCAAATTTTAGGAGTAAGCTGTCATTGTCAGTGATACTTATTAGTCAGCTAAATCCCCAAGTTGTCCCTGCAGTCTACATGATGTAGGGTCATTAAGTAAGACCCTGAACTCCAATTTGCAACTAGGGCAATTCACTGGGGCTGCCATGTGCTTGTATATGCCTTCTGTTTATTCTCCTTTTCCTGCTATACTGATAATTTTGTTAAGCACTTTGCACAATTTGGTAAAAAAGGTTCTATACATGCGTTTTTTCTTAGTTAAATACAGTCGAGCTACAACTATATTTAAGCACACTGAGTTAGATGTTACAATATTAAAATGTAAACTTTACATTACAATGTAACAAAATGTTATATTGCGTCATCATAAATAAATAAAAAATGCTCTAGGAGTGTTATTAATTTGATATTATTTAAGTTAATATTATGAGGTGTTTCTCCTCTGTAATTAAATTTGCTTAAGCAATACATCGTGTGAAATCTTCAGGTATAAGTGAAACCCTCCATAATATAATAATTGATTTTGTCATGTATGTATCTGAGTTTATCTCAGAAAATGCAATGAAAGTGGGCATTAGTAACATTTCTCCGTTCTACCCACTCATACCACCTCCTCCTTCCCCGGACTAAGCTCAACACTATGGGTGATCGGGCCTTCTGTTCTGCTGCCCCTCGTCTGTGGAATGGCCTCCCGGACCATCTGAGGGCTCCACAGACGACGGACACATTTAAAAAAGGACTTAAAACTTTCCTTTTTATCAGAACCTATATTTTAATTAACATTGCTGCTTCTTGGTCAGGCTTTTATATAGTTATTATTACATTTTTTATTTATGCTTTTATCTGCTCTTACCTTGTAGCACTTTGAGATTTGATCCAAATGCAAGTGCATTATAAATTAAATTATTATTATTATTATTATTAGTGAAGTTGCAATAAGAGCTGAACCTGGCACAACACAAGCTGAAAATGGAATGTGACACCAGTTGGGAACCGATACTACTGATGAAAGCAAGTGTACTTGAGCAAAAGAAAAAATGCTGTGTCAGTCCTTGATTTTTAAATTATAAGTAAAATGTGACCAAAATAATCGCTCATTAATCATAATCAAGGTAAAAGGTTAAATTAATGTTGATATTGATTAGCGGTCATATCGCCCATCCTTAGTTGTAATTTATATAACTATTTATAACAAGTGATAATAAAAATAAATAATTATTGTTTTATAATAATTCAAATTATAATGAGTGTCCAACTGTCTTTGCTTTTAGGTGCAATAACATAATGAAGAAAATGAGCTGCCTTAACAACAAACAAATTTAAAAAGTCCTGCAAAGTGGTAGTTAAACCAATCAGGTGAAGTCAGAATCACATTATCTTATCTCATGATCTTGTGGAAAAGGCCCTGTCAGTGGGTGTGACATATTAGGCAGCAAGTGAACATTTTCTCCTCAAACTTTATGTCTTGGAAGCAGGAAAAGAGCAAGTGTACAGATCTGAGAGACTTATATAACGGACAAATTACAGTATGTAGGCGAGACAACTGGGGCAGAGCATCTTTAAAAAAGCATGACTTGGTGTTTCCAGTCTGCAGTGGTTAGGACCTTCCAAAATGGTCCAAGAATATATGGGGCTGGGTGGTTGCAGACCAGGCAGAATGCACATGCTGATCCCTGTTCATAGTGCCCAGGCTGGAATCATAAGCATCGGAGCCGAACTCCTGAGCAATGGAAGAAGCTGACCTAGTCTGATGAATCAAATCAATTGGATGTGTTTGTGCGTGTTGCTTACCTAGGAAAGAGATGGCACCTGGATGCACTATGGGAACAGGCGTAGAAAGGGGCGGCAGCGTTATGTCTAAGGTATTGTTCGGCTGGGGAACCTCGGTTATTGCCATTCATGTAGCCATGTACTATATATATCTAATGATTGTTGCTAATCTATTACAGCCCTTCATTGGAATATAATTTCCTGAAGACAGTGGTCTCTTTCTGCAAGATAATGCACCCTCCCACAAAAAAGTTTTTAGGAAGACAACAACTAGTTCGAGGTGATGTCTTGACCTCCAAAATACCAAAATCTCAATGAGGAGATTTAGGATTCATGGGATATGCTGATCAAACAAGTCTGATCCATCGAGTTCCCACGTCGAAACTTACAGGACTTATAAGAACTGCTTCTAGTTTCTTGTTGTCAGGTACCACAGCACAACTGGGTAGGTCTTGTGGAGTTTACGTCTTTGATGGGTCAGAGCTATATTGGTGACAAAAGTGGGACCTATACAATATTAGCAGGTGATTATAATGTTATTGTTAATTAGTATGTATTTGACTGGCCAAAAGTATTTAACACTTTCATTTAATGATTGCACACCTTGGGCACAGGTGATTCATGACTAGTTAATGGACTTAATGAATGATGTGTACAGTGATGCTTTGATGGGCATACAATTATTTGTGAAAGTAAATACTTAATCAGGTGGAGGCAAAGACTATAATAACAGACAGATTTAAGACTATAATAACAGACAGATTTGAAACAGTTTGTTTCAAATGAAGGTAGTATGCCTCACAGCCAGCCAGGAAGCAGAGCAGGTGCAGCTAACAGTCAACTGTCACTTCCTGAAAGGGAAATCATGCGATGCGATGTTTACTGCGCGAAATATCTAAAACAGTTATGACATAACAAATAAGTGACCACGTTTTACATTATTGACGTACGCAATGTTGGGTTAGGGAAGAAGAGTCATTCAAGTACGGCTAACTCAGCTAGCTCTGCTAACATTACAATAACAGCAAAAACAAAAACGAAGGAAGGGGAACCACTGCAATATTAGGGGCCTGCTCTGCTACGTCTTTCCCCAGTGCCCTCGCTCGTGTCCCTACCGTTTTCGAAGGATGCCCAGTGAAAAAACACCTCGCTGGTGGTGGAGACTGCTCTGGTGCCTTTATCAGATGGGATGCTGCTGCTACCTTTCTTCCTCTCTTCCACCTCTTCTCGCTCTGCGTCAGGCTCGATGACGTCAATCTGTCACTTCGGCCGCAGCGGGCTCGCTCTCTCTGTCTCTCTCTCTCTCGCTCTCTCTCGCTCTCTCTCTCTCTCGCTCTCGCTCTCGCTCTCTCTCTCGCTCTCTCTCGCTCTCGCTCTCGCTCTCTCTCTTAACTATATTTCAGTACTAAGGAACTAGGTTCCATGGTGTTTTTTATTTACAGATTTGAAGATATATTGTGTCAGTTACCATAAATTATTACATTTGTTTTCACTTTTTCAAAGGCTAATGCAATAGTTAAAAAATAATTCAAGTTGAATTTGTCCTTTGTATTTATTACACATTTAAATTAATTTAGTAAATAAGCCTCACATGATGTCTATTATCATTTAGCGTGAGTCCTAAATATATTTACATATGTTGTTAATATCATGTATATATGCTGAGCAGCAAGTTGTTTTATGTTATCTAGCATATTGGTTGGTTTGCCTGAATGACAAAACAATTAAAAATGTGAGAACTTGGCTTTGATAATGAATGATTATTTTTGATTTGTAATGTATTTATATTGTTTGGGACAGTTTTCAAGAATAGATTTTCTTCCATTTTGATAAATTAGAATTGTAATTATTCATATATTACTATCTACTATTTTTAGTTTTCAGAGTAAGGAAATTGGAATTGATTCAATTTAATATGTTTACTATAAGGAGCGTTTTTTGTTTGAAATAATGTAATTTACGGTTTCCTTCTGTTCTCTATAAAAACTTTCAACCTAATGACATTTTCTGTGCTAACAATAAAAAATTAGGACGTATATAAAGTGAATTTCCCTGTCTGTTCTTCAAGATTAATTTGGTAATTTTCAAGTTTGGGCAGAAGCTGAACAGAACGTTGAATAACTTGTCATTCATTTATTGCTACATCAGCACTCTCGGAAATGCTTTCATCATGCTTCGCCTACTGTAATCCTGAAACTACAGTAATACTGAACACGTAGAAGGATTAAGAAATAATCCAAAGGGGATACTAGATATTGTCTTCAATTACTGCGACCAAAACAATGAAAAACATCAAAGTCATGAATCTAAGCATTCCACATTACCCCCATAAAACAGACCTGCCTGTTTTGAACTAATTCATTTTTTTTTTTAACAATTTACAGGTCCTTGACTTTTAACGTAGTCTTTCTCAACTATAGTGCCATGGCAGACTGGGGTGCTATCTGGCAAAGAATTATATTGAAAATTGATAATCAATAATCATATAATTTCTTGAAATCCATTGTTGTGAGACAGATTTTACAGCTTCAAAAAGGTAGGCTCCATTAATCAACTTCACACAACATCCAGTCAGAGCTAAACATTGAGGAGCCTGGTTTTCAACAGTGAGTCAAAGAAAATAATATAACAGCTACAAATGGCTTCTTCTTTACTGGGGATGCAACGTGAGCCCTTCTTATGTGCCTGGTATGTGGAATGAAGTTGCCAAACCAAGCAATGCGCTCAGAGTAACAAAAAAACGAAAGGTCAAAACAACCAATTAGAGCAACTGATGATGAAATCTCAGTCACAAAGGGGTCACAAGCCAGTGTACGTCTAGTGCTAACCCCAAGCATGGGTAAATGGGAAGGGTTGTGTCGTGAAGGGCATCCAACAGAAAACCCATGCCAAATCAATTGCAGGAAACTGATTTTTAAACCAGATCAGTCGGGGTGCGGGTTTACAACGACTCTACTGACATTGTTAACCAGCAGGGTGCAAGGAGTTTGGGGATGAGAGCAGGAACTTTTGATGTTGGCTCAGTGACAGGAAAAGGGAGGGAACTAGCTACAGTATAGTGCGTGTCCAAGAGACCAACTGGAAAGGCAGCCAGGCTAGAATCACTGGAAGGGGTTACAGATTGTTCTATCATGGTGTGGATGGAAACAGAAACGGGGTAGGTTTGATTTTGAAGAAGGAGTATGTGAAAAGTTTTCTGGAGGTGAAAAGAGTGTCAGACAGAGTTATGATTATGAAGAAAGAAATTTAATGTGTGATGATGAACATTTTAAGTGCTTATGCCTACAATGCCTACATTTTAAGTGCTTATGGTTGAGAGTTAGACGAGAGTGATTATTTCTGGAGTGAGTGGGATGAAGTGATGGAGAGTATTCCCTGGGGTGACAGAGTGGTGGTTGGTGCTGACTTCAATGGTCATGTTGGTGAAGGGAACAGAGGAGATGAGGAGGTGATTGGTCGGTATGGTGTTAAATGGTAAATGGACTGTACTTACTTTTTTAGTCCTCTTGACCACTTAAAATGCTTTACAATGTGAGCCATCATTCACCCATTCACAAAAACAACATTCATACAGTGATGAAAGAGACTGCCATGCAAGGCACGTAACCTTTTACGCCATCATTCACAAACCAATGGAACAGCCATTGGGAGCAACTGGGGGTTCAGTATCTTGCTCAAGGACACTTCGACATGTGGACTGCTGAACCACCAACCTTGAGATAACAGACAACCGCTGTACCTACTGAGACACCATCGCCCAGGACAGGAATGAGGAAGATTGGAGATGTTGCAAAAAGAATAGAAATGGCTGTTGTCAACACGTGTTTCACTATAGCAGACCCAGAAGTGAGATATATAATAATTAATACATCAATTCATAACGCAGATTTATGCATTGCAAATGTGCATAGCACAAATGTTGATGACTCCTCCTTTTTCCACAACTTCTTCGCCTCACTGTCTGCACACTCAGACACAGCTTAAAAATCACTCAGACACAGCACTTATAGTAGGATTTGAACTTTGTATGTGACCCAGAACTTGATCGGCTCAGCACTGCAGGTAAGTATCGGAACTTGTAATCCAGAGACACACTAAAACAATACATGAGTGATTCTTGTCTTTGCGATGCTTGGCGCTCCTGTCACCCCACTCCCAGGGAATACACCTACAGTCCAGCAGAATTATTCCAGTACAGACTACTTCCTAACCAGCATCTCCGTCATGAGTGAAATCTCTGAAACCAGGATCAAACAGATCATTATCAGCGACCACGTACCAGTCTCTCTCTGTTGGACTAAAAACACACCCCCGACTAGAAACTGTAGATTTGATACATCATTGCTTAAACACCCAGACTTTGTTAAATACTTTGAAAGAGAGTGCTATTTCTGGAGATTAATGACCTGCCGGTGACTTCACCATGTCTTCTTTGGGAGGCAGCAAAGGCAGTCATGCGAGGTAAAATAATCTCTTACTCCTCATATAAAAAAAGAAAGAAAGAAAGATTATTGGAAACTTAATTAGAACAGAAAATTCAAACTTTGGAGGCTGCCAATGCTGCCTCTCAAGATGAATTTCTAATAGGGGAGTTAGGAAAATTAAAACTGGAACTGAGTGAACTAACCGATAAAAATAAAACTCCAGTTTCATTTGCAAAGACTACGCTTGGAGAACTTTGAAGATAGCAACAAATCTAGCAAATTCTTAGCTAATCAACTAAAACTAAATAAATAAAAGACAACAATATCTGAATTAAGAATTCAGCTGGGGAAAAAGTCATATGCCTGAAGAAATAAACAAAACTTTTTAGAGATTTCTACAAAAATCTATATACACAACAAATTACTCCAGCTAGTTCTGACATAGATTCATTTCTAGACACCATATATTTACCAAAATTAAACAAGGAAATGATCAATGCCATAGTTTCACCTGTGTCACTGGCTGAATTCCATGAAGCCCTCCAGCATAAGCCCAATAGGAAAGCCCCAGGACCAGATTATTTTTCCACAGAGTTCTACAAAGAATTTTGGCTAACACTTGCACCCAAATTCTACAGAAATGTCATGCAAATCAAGGAATGTTGTTTACTCCTACCAAACATGAATTTGGCTATGATATGCTTCCTCCTTAAAACCAGATAAAGATCCGTCTCTCCCTGCTAGTTACCGCCCAATATCACCTATTAATGCAGATCCTAAAATTATTTGCAAAGCCCAACCAGAAGGCTAGAAAAAAACATCCCACACATAAAACACCCTGACCAGACAGGCTTCATTAAAGGCATAGACTATCCACTAACAACACCCGTAGACTACTCAATCTGATAGACTACTCCACTATTCACAACCTCGAAACTACAATTATCTCATTAGATGCAGAAAAAGGAAATGGTAGGGTTAATTGGAAATTCCGCTTTGCCAAGCTACATAAATTTAGATTTGGAAATTCCTTCATATCCTGGATCAGAATATAATTTAGCTTGCTCACCGCCTCTGTTAGGACAAATGATCAAATCTCTCCGAACTTCGGTCTTTAAAGGGGCACAAGGCAAGGTTGTCCACTCTCGCCTTCACTTTTTGCCATATTTATTGAACCATTAGCAGCTGCAATCCGGCAAATCCACTGTAGCCAGGCTGACTGACAATCAGAGTTCTATTGAGCCCCGTATTCCTAAAACCCTTAGTAGCGATGACTTCATGAGTTTCTTTAATGACAAAATTATAAGTATTAGGGACAAGATCCATAACCTCCGGCCTTCAATTGGCTCAAGTTTACACCCCAGGACTATGTACTTGGAAACAACAGATAGACCTGGAGCAGATCTAGACCGCTTTATTCCAATTGATCTGAAACAATTAACTTCCCTTATTTCCTTAACCAAAACAACAACCTGTCTCCTAGACCCCATCCCAACTAGTCTACTTAAAAAAAGTTTACCCTTAGTCAACAACTCTCTATTAGAAATCATCAATCTATCTTTAAATTCAGGCTACGTACCAAAGTCCTTTAAAATAGCCATAATCAAACCGCTGCTTAAAAAGCCGACTCTTGATCCAGAAGCTTTGGTAAATCATAGGCCGATATCTAACCTTCCCTTCCTCTCTAAAATCTTAGAGAAAGTGGTGGCCGAACAATTGTGTGATTTTCTGCGTAAGAATAGTTTATTTGAGGATTTCCAATCAGGTTTTAGAGTTCACCATAGTACATAAACAGCACTGGTCAAAGTTACGAATGACCTTTTAATGGCATCTGATGAGGGACTGGCCTCTGTTCTGGTCTTGTTGGATCTTAGTGCTTTATGTGATACTATTGACCACCAAATTCTAATATAAAGACTTGAAAACCTAGTTGGCATCAATGACACTACATTAAATTGGTTTGAGTCCTATTTATGTGGCAGATCTTCCACATAATGGTTCGGGGGGCAGAGACCCTCTCTACATTTAAAAGTAGGCTTAAAACTTTCCCTCATGATAAAGTTTATAATTAAGGCTGGCATAAGCTAGCTCTTAGCTATGCTGCTATAGGTTTAGACTGCTAGGGGATCTCCCATGATGCACTGAGCTTATCTCTCTTCCTCTCTCACATTCCCTCTTTATACACCCCTCTCACTTTAATGCATGTTACTGGATTAGTTCATGTTAAATGGTTTAATGCATGTTAATGGATTAAATGCATGTTAAATGGTTTAATGCATGTTGAATGGTTTAATGCATGTTAATGGATTAAATGCATGTTACTAACTTGACTTCTTCCCTGGAGTCTTTGTGTTTTCTCGCCCTGTAAGGTCACATGGTTGGTGAT
>VRLP01003294.1:40000-66941 GCA_009660295.1 Lophius piscatorius | reverse complement strand
ACTACCTTTCCATAAAGTCTGTGATCAAAATCTCAAATGAAAAACAGAAATATTACAGGATTATTGTTCGAATTTAATGGCGAAAAATGCTTTAATAACGCTAGATTAAAGAAAATATAATAATAAAGTTGAAATCTAGGAGAACAAGATTAAAGACATAATCCTGAAGTTATCATTTTTTGAAGGGGAACTAATCATCATGAAGAATAAAGTTGGAATTTTGAGAGACTAAAATTGTAGTTACGTCACAATGTTACATAAAAGTTACATTTTTTTTATCAGAATTACGTGACAATATTGTATAAAAAAGTCATAATATTAAAATGAAAAGTCGGAATTTTAGGAGGAAAATTACTTTTAGATAACAAGAATAAACTTAAAATGAAAAAATGTAAACTTGTCTTTGTAGTTTTATTACTTATTCATTTTTATACATTTTTTTAATCGTAAAATTAAAACTTTACTCTTCTAGGTTAGGATTTTGTTCCTAAAATTAAAACTTTTCCCGCATTAAACCTGACTTTTGACCCAAAGATTATTATTATTATTAATAATGAAACGCCATTCTTAGAAAATTCCAACTATTATGTCTTTCCCCTCCTAAAATTCTGACTTTATCATTTTTTCAAATATTTCCCTCAAAAAAACTGTCCATTCAGTTAATAATCATAAAAATGATTACTTTAATGCAGTATAATTATACATTTATTGTCAAATATTATGCTTCTTTCTAGCTCAAGGATATTTTGAGATTACATTTTTTATAGAGGCGGGATCAGCTGGAGAAACGATCCAATCAAAATTGGAGGCGATCCGACTTTTTACTCCTGAAATAAAAGCTTTTTTTAGTATATCTTACAACTTTTTTCCTTCGGAATGACTTTATTCTTGCAGAATTCTTACTTAATTTGTGTAAAAATTTTCCAATTTTTGTAAAAGTTTTGTAAAAATTTTGTAAAAATTTTGTAAAAGTTTTGTAAAAATTTTGTAAAAGTTTTGTAAAAATTTTGTAAAAGTTTTGTAAAATTTTGACTTTTCTTTTCGTTCCAGTTTACTCAACATTTCAAACGACGACTTGTTGACGGTGATGAACAGAATAATAAGTAGGTTGTTGTGCCTTTTTGAGATTGCACAAACTACATTTATTAAGTAATACTTGATATAAAAAAAATGCAAACTACCACCAAAGTTTGTTGCAGAAGAAGAAGATGAGCTACACTTCCTCTTCTCCTGTCCTGCATACAATCAATTTATCACCTTCTACAAACTACCATAAACTCTTTCTTTGTGCAAAATATGTAAAATATGTGCTTCTTGTCTTAGAAATTTGACTTTGTCCCAATTTATGCATCAACTTCTGTGTTTTATGCATCTGGATGTTGCATTCATGCGTTTCTGTTTATTACTATACTATCTGTCATGTCTTTTCCTTCACGTCTTTTGTACATGGACCATAAATAAAAACCCAACAGCTTAAATAAAATCTAATCTACTAACAACTCTACTCTCAAAATATCAGATGTCTTTATTTCTCAATAAGGCTCTACTTCTTAAACTGCCTTCAAAAAAAAAGAAAAAAGAAAAAAGAAGAAAAAAAGGGTTCCCCCTCCCAACCATATGTCCAAACCCACTCCATCCCACCACTCACAGGCCTCCTCCTCCACCTCCCCTGCCTCCATCTACAGCGACTCATCACTCCTCACTTCCCTCCATTATGATGTACAGTGTGCTGAGCTACGGACAGCTGCTCTAGATTTATGGCTGGAGGTACGGAATGAGGAGATTCCAGGTCTTATTTAATTCCAAAAGTCCATGAAAACAACTCTGCAGAACTTTACAAACCCTGTGCCGCCTTCTTCACAGCAGTCCAGCCCAATCCCCACACCGTCCTTTCCCCTCTAAAGATAGAAAGAGATACGTTTAATTGTACCCAAACACGTTTTTTTTTTTAATGTTGATGTGGTTGGACAAAAACCTTCAATTTCAACTAATTGAAAATTCTCACTTTCCTCTTTCTGTGTTTCTGACACGTTCAAAGGAAACTTTACGGTGTTTTCTTTCCAACAAGACCTCAATCATGTTTATCTTCCGAGCGGTTTCAGGAGACACAGTCAGTTTAAACTGGGCATGACATTTTAGCACCCACAAACACAGCAATAAGAGACTAAACACCACCTCTGGGTGTCAGGACTTACCATGCACCCATATTATGCAGCGTTTAACTCGGACACGCCTAAGTGTGCTTAAGATCATAAAAAATGGCTCCATGGTGTCCTCAGAAATCCTCGAAATTAAAGCGACCATTCCCCCGCCCTCCCGGACATCAATGGTAACAACAACAACAACAACTTCCTGTTTGACAGTTTTTGGCTCTGTTTCCACGGCAACGTGTTTAAAAAGTAAAAAAAAAGAAAAGTCCTCAGCGATGTGTTTCCAACTTGTTAGGGCCTTCTGTTCCGTGGGATGTGTAGCGTCAGATCGGACCACGTCCAGTCTGGACTTCCTGTCCAGACCGTCCCTCATAAACTCAGGCTTTTGATCATTTTTAATCTTCACGGTTCTGGACATAATATTCACAAAATTGGAAATTGATTGAGTCAAAACTCTGGGACTAGTTGGGTAAAGTCTAAAACGTAGTGACGCCAAAAAAGTACCAGAAATTTGCACCTTTACTACAAAACCGCTAGCTTCCTGTTCGGTTTATGTCATCGAACCAGGAAACTCGGTCCCCCCAAAAATCCCCCCAAAATGTTGATTCATTTTGGAGAAGTATAAGAGAACTTCCTTCCAATTTCTAACTATAGGTTAGAAATTCCAGCCAAGATTAAACCGACTGATTCTGGAGCCGGCTCCTGAGTGGACCCAGGGGTCACGTGATGTATTTGAACCTGTCATCCTGTCCGTCCTGAGGGTCTCCACCGTGACAGATGGAGGACGGGTGTATCTGCTGGGTCTGTCCATAATTTCCAGGGGAAGTGTTCCTTTTAAGAGACATGGTTGGAGTTGCCGGGGAGTGGGCTGATAACGGCTCGGGTTAAGACGGGGCGGCGGGGGCAGGCGTAGTCCGACACGGGCTATCAGACGGCGGGCCTCCGAGCAAACAAACAGCTCTGACCTCTAAAAACAACGGCAGCAGGGAGCGGCTGATAGCGGGAGACGGATAGGTGGAGATGGTGACGGTGCAGGGAGTGCGTGGAGCGGAGGCGGGGTCAAAGGGGCACGCAACTGTCAGATCCCTCAGTGATCGCACTGTCTATTAGAATCAGACGGTGGAGTGTGTTTGAGACGTAGGCCTCAGTCTCTCAGAGCCAATAACCCAGAAGTAACCTGAGGTTTGGGTTCGGTTCTATTACGTATTGGGAGTTTTTCCTAAATTCACCGCCTTGTCAGAAATATCAATACCGATTTCTAGCTAAATAAATACATTCCAGTCTATTAGCATCGGATTGTAGATCGCACCGCCTACACCACCCGTTAATGGTGGTGGTAGACGCTTATGGGCTTGACCCACCTGGGGATTTCTGCGCCTCTATGACAGTGTTGAGCTGCACACCAGTGTCCTGGTTCTGATCACACCTGGGTCTGGCGTTTACAGAAAGTCGTACAGTTGCTTCTTCAAGAAGGTTCCGGGTTCAAATCCACCTCTGAACCCGTTGATGGAGGTTTTTTTTTTTAATGGAGTCTGCATGTTCTTCACATCTTCGCCTGGGTTCCTCTCTTCCTCCCAGCGTCCAAAAACATCCACTCCCCCCTTGCAAAATGCCAGCTGGGATAGGCTCCAACCCCGAACGCGGGGTAAGCGGATCCAGATAACGGATGGATTTCTGTAAGACTAACTTTAGACTAACTTGGCCAGGCTAATAGAAGATGAGGTCACCGGCGTTCATAGCGGGCGTGGTACTTTAAATGCCAGGATGCTTCATTCACGTCATCGCCAGAAATAGAACGCAAGAGCGAGACGAGATGAAACATGTCGTCCACTTTGACTGCTGTCAGTTTGACGGCTGAGTACGAGGACGGCGTCCTTTTACCGGCTGTGTGACGTTTGAGAAGCGTTCATGAAACACCAATCCGTGTGACAGTAACACGGTTTAATCCCAGCAAGAATATTCAGGTGTATATTATGTGTACACGCACAAAAATAAAGATGAACCCCGATGATAATGAGGATACAGGTGTGCATGTAAAGACAGTATTATGTAGTAGAAAACTGTTTAGAGAATATCCTGAATACTCTGAAATGCAAATTTCAGCCGTATTTGTGGAATTTTCTTGGGAGTTTCATGTCGTATCTTTGAGCTTTCAGAGACCAAGGCCCAACAGTCTCTTCTAAATCAATCAAAGTCATTGGTTGATCCATAATGAAATATCTCACACGGTTAAAAGAAGATAAAAAGAGAAAACACACGTCATTTAATCCGAAATCGAATTTAAACAGGGACTATTCTAGTCGAAACCCATCCTCCCACAGACTCTCGTGGAAATCTGTGTCCTAGTTTTTGCATAATCCTTCTGATGAACCCACAAACAATCCCATGAAATTTGGAGGCAGGCTGCCAGAACCAGGATGGACAGAATTCACTTCGACGAAGATCCAAATCAAGGGTTTTTAGTTATTTTTAACATTGACTATAATCATGAGTAATTTAGGTCGCATGATGTCATCGTTTATCGACTGTTAATTTTCAATATTCGAACGATCGTTTGTCAAATTTCACGAAACCCTAGAAAGAGGCAGGATCTTTCTTGAATGTGGGTTTTTTCCTCTTTCTTTTTTTTTTTTACAGTGTGGGAGGCGTAGCAGCAGGAGAGAGGTGACTGAACGGGAGGGAGGGTCAACAAATTCTTTGATTACTGAACCTCGTCACTCAGACAGCAGAAGACTGACGACTCTGATGCAGAGGCCCGCCAGAGTTCTACCGCCGGATCCGATCCTCAGGCTCCCAACTGTAAACAAGGAAAATAAGTTATAACTTCCTTACGATATCAAATAATCAAAATCAATCGCAACTCATATTTAATTCCGCTTTTCAAATCAGAGATGCGACAGATTTTATGGTTCTGGCCTCTCAAATGTGTGAAAATCTGCATGAAGTATGAAAAGTTTTTGGGTTTTTACTATAAAATGATCCATTTTCTGGTATTTTACAGTGTAGTTAAAAAAAATCTCAAATGAATGGAAGAGAAACAGTAAAACCTGTAAAGGAAGCAGTAAAATCATCTAACCTGGCACAAACTTAGAGGTGGAACGTATTTCTATCCTCTCTGTCTTCCACTAGGAGGCGGTAGCGGGCGTCGGACCCCCCTCCCCTGCAGAGGTTCTGCTGTTAGCCGTGATATACGGCTGCTGGAAACAACCTCTGAGTTCATCCCAGGGTTCACTGAAAGGGTGAACGAGATCTATAACTCCAGAGCGGATGTCCTTTTAACTCCGGCGACCTTACAGACTTTATTTGGCCTAAAAAAGACGATATTAACATGTGTTTTTAAATCTAATTAGCTGCACGGGGGAATTTGTCGAAACACGCACAAAAAAAAAAGAAAAAAAAGGATCTTGTTTCTGGGAAATGAGTCAAAACGTTTTGTCTGAAAAGACGAATAATCTTTTCGTTCGCCTTTTGCATCAGAGATATTTCAGAAAATATATCCAAATTTGCCGCATGAGCTCCAACAAGAGACCAAAAGACATTTTTTTAACTGTCAAGTCTGGCTTTAAAGGTCCAGTACGTAAAATTTAGTATCATCAGCGTTGACGTTCTAAATGACTTTATTGCGCCCCCCCATCTATTCAAGAATCTCAAAGTAAGGGAGGACAGGAGGGGAAAGGAGGAGAGAGAGCACCGAGCACTTCATAGTCCTAGGACATGGGGGGGGGGGCAGGTCCAGGCTTAGGGGGTCACTGTAAGGCTTGTGGCCGGAGCTGTTAGCCAACTTCGGTCTTGATCGTTTCCAAGCTGACTTGCAACAAACCGATGGAGAGTAACTGAGTTGAATCCCCACGATGCACTACTTTACCTTTCAACGGTTTCACAAGCTGGGTCTTCATGCTCTCTTTTCTCGAATGGCAAGATTTTACACTTTGTAGCTTTTTCTTTTGCTAAATAATAAGTAAGGCCCTCCATTTGTCAAAAATTTGGGTTCTTAAAATCTTAAAAGTTTCTCACAGAACTCTCTTTGACTTCATTAACCCAACCACAAAGTTGGGTCACAAGTCAGAGGACTTATAGTACCGGTCCGGAACACGGGTAATTTATGGAAGGATGTATCAGGAAGGAAGGCCAGCCGACGTAAAACCGATGCCAAACCAATATGCGGATCCTCAGTGTGAACGCGATAACTCAAAATCTGTGTAATAGATCATTTTTAGATTTCATATCCATATAGATCTTAGTGCGAGGAAGAACTGGAGTGAATTCGGGAAAGGACGGTTATATATTTCTCACGCCAGGGGAGCTTTACCTCCAAAAGTTTTCCGGCCATTTCTCAACTTTTTTTTTTAAAACTGCGATATAACCTCACATAAAGTTTGAGAAGTTCAATCAGGGGGGATTGATTGCGCAACGCAGGGGATTGTGGTCTTTTCGGGGATATACCCTTGCTGCCTAGTTGTTGTTTTAACCAGAGGCCTACAGACTCACCTGATCATGTGACCTTGCAGCCTCTTTAGTTTCGACCTGATTCCCTGCTAAACTTAGATGGGAGGCTTTAACTCGGTGGGCGCCCAACCCTCACATGTCGTATAGGGTCCTTCAGCAGGACCCCCGAAAACGTGATTAACTAAGGATAAATTGTTACCTTTCCGACTTTTATCCCTCTCAACTGTTTTGGTGGAGATTATTCTGATTAAAAAATTAAAAAATTGTGACTGAAAATGTTTATAATGTGACCCAGAGGAAGAATGTATATAGGAAACAGTAAGGGGCCGAGGGTGGAGCCATGGGGGACACCACGGGTCAAATTGGACCCTTAAAGGAGGTTTATCTCCAAAATTTTTCGGCCATAATTTCTAGATTCATCTTATGAAATGATTTGAGTGAAGAAGAAATACTTTGTAAATATTTTATTTTACTCTCATAGTTCATAGTTCGCTCACTAGGGGGACCTTTTTTTTAACGGAAAAATACCGTGGAAATAACTTCGCGTTTATTTTAAGGGGGAACTGGTTGTAAAAAAAACGCAGGGGATTGGGGACTTTTCAGGCAAATATTCTCTTAATTTTTATTTTTTTGTGATAATTTCAAGATAATGTGATTACAATTTAAGAATATTTGGTTTCTTTGTAGTACGGATTTTTTTGCAGTGTAGTGACACCTCAATGCTGAAATGTTGCAGTTTCAGATAAAATTAGTGCCCAAGACGAAATTTTTCACATCAAATCAGCAAATTTCTGGCTTTTTTTTTTTTTCTTCTGGCTTTTAATTCAAGTTGAGTTTCGACATTTTCTATTTAATCTGCTGCTATTTTCTTTTCTTTTATCCTTTTATCTTTCTTGATTTGAACTGATATGTTGTTTTTGTATTCTTGTCATTTATGCTCTTAATAATTTCCTTTTTTTTCTTTTCTCTATTTCTATATCCGTACAGAACTTTGATCGACTCTATAAAGGTTGTTAAAACGGGCCATTTAAATAAAGTTGGACTTTTTTTGAATACTTGCATCTGCTCACGGCCTGGCTGATGATTTTTTTTTTTTATAGAATTGGTGCTGACGCATCATTAAAGTTTTTTAACATCCCGTTTAAAAAAAAACGCAGGGTGGTTTGAAGCGCCGCTACAGGAAGTTGAGGTTCTACGTCGGATCACATGACAGAGATCGTGTGAGGAGGTAGAAAACTCCCTCCGACATCATCATCATCATCATCATCATCATCATCATCATCTATCTTTTATTTTATTTTTATAAACTTTATTCAAATTAGAAGAGTAGGCAGAACGAGAGTGGGTATAAACAAATATGTAAAACCGTTTAGAGTCATTTTAAAGTCAGAATGTCGAGGAAAAAGTCAGAATGTCGAGAGAAAAGTCAGAATGTCGAGAAAAAAGTCAGAATGTCGAGGAAAAAGTCAGAATGTCGAGGAAAAAGTCAGAATGTCGAGAAAAAAGTCAGAATGTCGAAGAAAAAGTCAGAATGTCGAGAAAAAAGTCAGAATGTCGAGAAAAAGTCAGAATGTCGAGGAAAAAGTCAAAATGTCGAGGAAAAAGTCAGAATGTCGAGGAAAAAGTCACAATGTCGAGAAAAAAGTCAGAATGTCGAGGAAAAAGTCAGAATGTCGAGAAAAAAGTCAGAATGTCGAGAAAAAAGTCAGAATGTCGAGAAAAAAGTCAGAATGTCGAGAAAAAAGTCAGAATGTCGAAGAAATTCTGACTTCCATCCGTATGACAAGCTCCAGCTTGTCATACGGATCCAATATTTCCACTTTTTTCTCGACATTTTCACCTTTTTCTCAAATTCAAATACGAAAAAATACGAAAAAAAAATCTTCCCCTTCACTTTTTTTCTTCTTCTTACGCTGAGCCCCAATACTCCGTCGTACAATATTAATATTGTCGACTCCAAATAAGTTCAAAAAGAACAAAACAGAAAAAAGCTTTCACTCCTGAAGTGCAGAAGATTCCCGCGCTGAGTCGGCAGATTTGGAATCCTGGGCCCAGTAACCCAACATAAACCCTAAACTAAAATAAAATGCAAACCATTTATTTTGGGTTTGTTCAGCAGAGGCGGGTCACTGCAGAATAAATGTTCCGAGTACACGGTGTGCTGGGTTTGGTATTTGATGCGTCTGTGGGCGACGGACCTGCAACGCTGCAGTTCAGCGCGAGTATTTTTATACACGCGGATATTTATTTTTAGCCGCGCCGCTCCCTCTGACCCACAACGCCGTTAACTACTCTGACCCCCAACCCCCAGCCTCCACCTCCACACCCCCACACCTAGACTCTTTGTCACCGCGGTGATTGGTAGACTAAACACGGAGCAATATTCACCAGATCCACGTTGGATCATTACAAACATTAAGACGATACAAAAAAGAAGTCGCCCCTCACCCACCCACCACCACCACCACCCTCGGCCTCCTCACACTCTCTATTTTAAGTGCTCGTTCACGTGGGCATGAAATCGCACACACACACACACACACACACACACACACACACACACACACCCTTAACATTCTTCGGCCAGTAAACAAACGGGCCGGACAGATGCATCAACCTTGGCAGACAGACGGATTCTGGGAATGTTTACACGGCGCTGTCGCCCTCCGAGGCCTCATCCAGCCCGGCGAGGACTCGGAGCGCCCAGAGACAATGTTCATCAAGTCATGAACTTCAGAAGATAAGGCTTGAGATAAGGAGCGTCTGCTTCTGAGGTCATAAATTCACAGGAAACAAACAGCCCTGATTTTCAATTTCACGGCCCTAAATCACGGCGATCCGATTCTTTTCCAACGCTGTTCTCTCCTCAAGGATAACGAGGGTCCGCCGGGGTGTGTCTTAAATTGACCTCTTTGAGGCGCCTGAAAGGTCCAAACATGGAATCCTGAGATGTGAGATTCTCCAAATCTGTGTAGAAACATTCCCTCGCTTCCATCAGAGCTGCTGCTGAGTCCGTCTGTCAATCACTCAATCAACCCGCCCCCTTCCAGTGGGGTTCAGGTCGGAGCTCATCACTGGCCGGTCCAGAACTGTGACAACGTTCTCCTACAGAAACTGGGCCCAGATGAGTCTGGCGATGGCGTCCCATCAGCGTAAGGTCATCATGCCTCAGACGGTTTTTCATTGTTTTGGCTTCTGCACTGAAAAAACTCCAAAATCTCACCAAGAGTCTTTGTCTAATTTATATTCAGAGATATAGGGACTTGTTTTTAGGAAGTTGAGTATCTTGTTTGATCGAATAATCTTGAAAATATCTCAAAAGCTCAAATTCAGTATTTCCAGCTCACTTACAGAGAAATCTCAAATTTGCATAATGTCATTTGCAGCATTTTAGCGTGATGTCATTAATGCTAACATGCGATTCGTGTCGGTATTGTCATTATTTACATCAAATAAAACCAATAATCTGAATATTGAACGTCTAAACATGGATAATTTACAGTTTTTTTTACCCGGTTAGGCGTTTGCTGAGGAAGAATGACGATGTTTTACAACTTTAAAATACATATTAAAACACATCAAACACAACACACATAATAGAACACTCTTTGAAGTAGAGAAAGAAACAATCGAGCCTAAAAAGACAAAACAACAGTTGTGAAAACTAACAATTATGAAACTGTCAGACAGTTGGTTTGTAATTTTTTCTCTATTATTTGTGCAACTGCATATTTATTTTGATCTCATTTATTTAATAGTTGCATTTTTCTAATTTACTTTTTCCAAGAGGAACTAAAAATATGAACTGGGAGGCGCCGCCGTGTGTTGCTAGGGGGAAGATATTCAGCGAGACACAGAGAAAAACGAAGCCGCAACCAAAGTTGTTTTCAGCCGCGTTTTCAAGATTAATTTAAGTTTTAATCTTTTTAATGCGGCCAATGAGGTTTAGTTTAGTTTGTATTTTATTTTGTTCTGAATTGTAATTTGATCATGAAGAAGAACGAAGAACATTTAACAAATTAAGATGCTTTTTTTTTTTCGTATTTAACACAGTATTACATCTACTGTAAGTTATATTCTTATAAATTTAACGCTTTAATGTCCTGCTCAGTTGTTCGGTTGAGCACATTTTCAGTCCCGTGACTGAGGGAAGCATGTTAATGCTAAACAGTAAGGGGCCAAGAATGGAGCCCTGGGGGACGCCACAGGTCAAAGGAGCCTCAGAGTGGGAGTCATTTTAGATATTGAGAAAGTCTTTTTCGATAGGTGGGATTTTATTGGGGGGCATATTAAAGCAAGTTAGGACTTACTAATCAGAATTATATGATTTTATACGATCAAAAAAAGTATAAAATCAAAAAGGTTGAGCTAATCCAACTAAAATCAAATGTTTTCCATGAAAAACAAAATCTCACCATGAAATCATGTTATAAAAAAGTTTTTTCTTTATTGTTTAAAAACATGCTCTATCAATCAAATCGTCATCTTAAAGTATATTTAGAGTTTGGAAATGATTCAATTGAGAAATGCCTGAAAAAAATCTATTATATGTAAAGAATTTTTTGATTATTGAGGATCGAATTACGTAAAATAAGAAAAAAAAAGAAAAAGGATCTTAACTGTTTTTCTTCTGTTTTTACAGTGCAGCTACGTATGACGGAAAACGCCTTGAATCATTATTTATCTTGACCGACCGTCGAAAAAAAATATGAATCTTTTTATTACGCATTTTCAAACGCCGGACCGCCTGACCCCGACCGAGCTCTCAGGCGAGTCATGTGACCGAATAAGAACCAGCCAGCAGACATGTTGGAGTCCCCGCGGCCCCGGATACGAATGGACTGACCACATTCTACGGTGACTCCACATCAGTCAAAGAGATATACGCCACTTCCTGCACACACACACACGCACGCACACACACACACGTCTCCATCAGTCACGTCCTGCTGCGGCCGATGAACTTCCATCGTCTCCAGCGTTGATAACAAGCCTCTTAAGCTGGGCGGCTAATCAAGCTCAAAGCGGGGAGCGAGGGAGAGATAGCGGAGGAGAATCTGTGGATGCAGTGATGTCTCTCTCTTCCCTCTTTATTTTCAATTTTCCCTTATCTCCCTCTCTCCACAGGGGGAGGCGGAGGGAGGCCTAATAGCCCAGTGAGGGGGGGGGCGCCACATACCAGTCATTTACTTAAACTGGAGAGAGAAGGGGGCCTGATAAATCATCCGGGGGTCACACGGCTTCCATGTTCCCCTGAGTTACACAGATAGCGAGGAAAGGAAGAAAAAGGAAAAAAAAAAAAAAATGGGAGAAAAATGACAGAAAACCCAAAAAACGATCCGTCTCAGACGTCGGCCGCCTCTTTTGAAGTCCGTCCCGTCGGAGCAGCAGCATGAGGCCGAATAAACAGAAACAAGTGCTGCTGCTGCTGCGGGTTCAACTCCCGCCAACAGGCCTAATGAGATCTGAAGTAATAAATGGCCACACGGCGTCTGTTTCTACCTTCTTGTTGTGTTTACTCGATCGCCCCGGAAGATTAAAACAGCCATTAGAGGAGAAGCGCCGTCCTCGACTTTGTTTGTTGGAAAAATGGCCGGGAGCCATGAGAGCCGTGTTTTTTGGCGGCGCTCGCTCTGCCTCTAGACGGCTGTTTGTTTAATTCTTTCACAAAAATGTGCTTTCAGATATCTCACTCCTTTATTCCTAATCATTTCCTTTAAACAAGCCTCAGCGTGGAACCGAGCCACGACAGTGACTCAAATGATGAAGGAGATGTAGAGGTAGACTCTGCTGCGCCGGCAGCATAATGGTAACATACCCCAAATGACATTATGCTAAAACATGCTGCAAATGCTAACAAGCTACAAATGCTAACATGCTGCCAATGTTATCATGCTGCAAATGCTAACGCGTTACAGATTACATTATGCTAGCATGAAGCAAATGCTTACATGCTGCAAAAGCTAACAAGCTGCAAATGACATTATGCTATAATGCTGCAAATGCTAACATACTGCAAATGGCATTATGCTAACAAGAAGCAAAGGCTTCGCCCAGATTGGTCCATTAATTTATGACTTATTATCAGCGTATTAATCTACCAGAAACTCCAACAAACTCTCTCCGTATCTGGCAAATACTTTGGAACCGAGTGCGACTCCTGAGATTCTCTGGCAGTGAGTTAAAAGCTGTGTGATGATGATGCTAACATGCAAATAGTTTCCATGTAAACACACATGATCACCAGACATGATCACAGTGATGATGCTGACATGCTAACAGTTACCATGTCAACACACAAGATCACAAAACATGATCCCAGTGAAGATGCTAACATGCTAACATGGGTGAGGTTGACATGCCTCTAAAGGTGAGGTTTGTCACCTTTAGAGGCCCATAAAGGTCACAGATTGGTCCGGTTCTTCTCTCAACCCTCCCCTCTCTTTCCCACGACTCTCACCTCGTCTTCTCTCCTCACCTCCTCCTCCTCTCTCCATTCCTTGTCATCTCTTCGTCTCACATCACCTCTTCTAGCCCTCGTCTAATTCTCCAACATCTCTGCTCGCTCCTCGTCTTCCCATCTTCCCTTCGGCCGCTTCCCCCACAAACACGAGGAAATTAAACTTTCTGTTCATGGTAATGAGTGAAATGGTTCAAAGCCACATGTAAACTGAGGACGAGACCCTCGGCATGTTTAACCTCCCCATGACCCCCATAACTATGTAAAAAAGGTTGAAGTACTCTTGCTAACAAACAGAAAAACAAAGACAGGAACTCCTTGGTTCTGGAATGGTCTGAGTGACACAACAACCAGTTCAAGGTGCTGACTTGGCCTCCAGATTCTCCAGATCTCCATCTAACCTGGCATTTGTGGGTCCGACCCATGGACCTCATGACTCGCAGGACTTAGAGGATCTGCTGCCAACGTTTTGGTACCAGATACAAACCTCAGAGGTCCGCTAGAGTCCAGGCCCGGAGATGTTCTGGCAACAAAAGGGGAGCTAATTATCAGCAGTCGCTGCGTCACAGGAGGAAAAAAAGTGAGGAACAATGAGACGAGTGTGTGTTGAAAAGAGAAACATACTCACTCCTCTACCTCTCATCTGTCCCTCGTAGCCCCCCCCTCCCCCTCCCCCTCCTGGTTCTCCGACGTCACTCTTGCAGAGCAGATAAGGCGGGCCTGCTGTCAGCGGACGCCACGTCTGTCACCCACAGACAGAGCAGAAACCCGGGCACTGACAGCGGAGGAGGGCTGGAGAATATAACAGCCATCAATTATGGCTCCAGTATTATCCTTTTGATTGCAGGCTAATCAGATCAATCCGACCAATATGGCTGCAAATGCCCTCAAGATGCACTCCGGCAGGACGCCTAACCGCGTTAGCCTCAAAGCCCTGCATACAGAGTCCACAGATGGGAAACAGGTTGATGTTCCCGCTGGAACATCATCTGCATGAGAGTTAGAGAGGGTTACGTTTGCATCTTCACCAGCGGTGGTACCAAGAGGATGTTGGTTTCGGCACTGAGGTGCTGCGTTCATGGGGGATCAGAAATTGGGATGCCGATCGGGGGCAGAAATGATTTCAAAGGAAAGCTGGGTTGGATTATTTTTTTTTGCTGGGAAATTTCTGTGCCAGACATATTTCATAATCATGACGGCGTTTCCTGCCACACATCCGGTTCTGCGTTCAGGGTTTGGACTCTGGCTTAAACCAGCTCCTCATTCCCGTCCCGCATTTAAGGACCTTGGTTGCCCATGATCCCGTAGAACACTTTGGTAGAGGTTCCAAACACTGCAGACTAGGAGAACCCAACAAGAACTGCAGTTCTGGAGATGTTCTGACCCAGTCCCCTTGCCATCACTGTTTTTTTTTTTCCAAAGGTCGTTTCTCCCTGCGGCCGTCAGACTGAGAAACTCTGGACTGTAACGGGTTACAGTGTAACGGGACTGAACTCTGAACCTGAACCTGCTGACTGGTGACCAGGTTGGGCTATTCTGATGTCCCCTCTCAGTGGTTATAATGTTATGGCTTATTGGTGAATGAAACCAGGTGAATCTAATCACTTATCCAATGTAGAGCCTCAAAGACGTAAAGACCTGGATGACCTGAGAATTTTCTATTATTATATTCGGACAAAACTGAAGTTATTGTGCTGGAAAAAACTTTATCTGATAATATAACTACTCTGGATGGCTTTACCTTGGCCTCCAGCAGTACCTTGGCCTCCAGCAGTGCCTTGGCCTCCAGCAGTACCTTGGCCTCCAGCACCACTGTGAGGAACCTGGCAGTTATCTTTGATCAGGATGCACTGAGCTTCTCTCTCTCTCTCTCTCTCTCTCTCTCTCTCTCTCTCTCTCTCTCTCTTTATGCCTGTTACTGGATTAATGCATGTTACTAACTCAAGACTTCCTCCCTGGAGTCTTTGTACTTTTTCACCCTTCAGGGGTCACATGGACGGATCTCCTGCTTGATGCCGCCTGATTACAATATGATGAAGATGATGATGGTGATGAAGATGATGTTGTTGTTATCCTGGGGTCCCTGCTGCCGCCCCGACCCCACCTTGGTGAGGCGGAGGAGGGTGGATTAATATAGCTGATATCGTTGCTGCTTCTTTGCATGTCTGCCCCCCCCGCGCTTTTTATCTTCACCTCCCTCTCTCTCCCATGTCCTCTCTCTCGCCCTCCCCCTCACACTTCCTCGCCCTCTCTTTCTCTTTTGCAATCCCCCTCTTCATCACACTCCCACGAAGAATAACCAACCTACAGCCGTCGTGGATCTCGGCAGACTGGCACTTGAGGAAGGAGCCAACGCTAATAGTGGGGCGTTCAAGTGCGTGGAATAAAAATTGTTCTTTTCGGATTTTGACGATTTATGTTAGTGAAATAAAAATTAAAAGACAGTAAATAACAAAACAAGTTAAGTGCAATTTTTTAGACAGCGGGGCTGCTCATAACGGTAACTGGAATCATCAAAGCAGTTACGGTAGCATAAACGATAACGTATGCTAGGCTGTATGCTAGTTAAAATGCTAGTTAGCTTAGACTATGCTAAGCTTAGCTAAATAGCGGTAAAACCTGGGCAAGTCTAACCAGATGATTGTGGCGGCACTGACATCATGAAGCCAAAGAGCAATTTGTTGTGTGTCACAAAAAAGAGGGAGGGAGAGTTCCTGGTTGACGCACACACACAAACACACACTCATTTCCCTGCAGGAATTGAGGCGACATTATGTCATTAAGGTAGTCACTAATCATGCTCGACCTTTTACCTCCACATGTTGCAATGTGTCTCAGAAAACCCCCCAACACACACACACACACACACGCAGACACACACACATACAAACACACGCACACTTCACACACACACATACATACACTCACCCACACACATACACACAAACATACACATACACACATACACGCCCACAAACACATACACAAACACACAAATACACACGTACACAACCACACACAAACACACACACACACACACACACACACACACACACACACACACACACACACACACACACACACACACACACACACACACACACACACACACACACACACACACACCTCCATCCATAACAGGAATGAAGCTATTTTCAGTTTCTGTGGCTGAAAATCATTCAAGCGTTTCTCCATCAAACCAGAACATGTGATCCTCCGAGTCCTTCAAGGCCTAATTACAGTCTTGACCCTAATCCGGACCCATCCTCTCCTGCGACCCCCCCCCCCCCCCCCCCCCCCCCCCGCCCCCCCCCCCCACCACCACCACCACCCACCCACCCCAACACAAATGGAGGTGTCCCCTCGCCCAGAGACCCTCCTCTGCACTCAACATCCAGCCGAGTCGTTCCTCTCAGCCGGCAGCCTCTTAAAACGCTCAAGGTGTTGCACATTATCAAGGCTTAACGCCGCAGAGGAAGGAGAGGCTGGCGTTGGCGTTGGCGGCGGCGTCAGCGGCGGGGGAGTGTATGAAGGGGAGTGAAGCAGGAAAATCTAAAATAACCAAAGAAGCATTAAAACGTCCATGGAGGAGTGAAGACGAACATAAAGAGGTGAAGGTTCAGGCCGCGCAGAGAGATGTTCATTTATTTATTCTCCTTCCCGAAGCGTAAACTGATCATAAGTCACGGCGGCGAGCTTTGGATCGCCTTCCAGCGGCTGTACAGTAAAGGATTATGGGTCATTAAAAAGAGGAACCGGATCAAAACAACGCGCTGCGATGAAAAATGGAGGGGGACGCAGTTATCAAACCGTAACGCGGCGTACATCCGTACGTGACCTTAAAAAAAAATCTGCACGCCATCCATCCCGTGCATCCCATGATTCCTTGGGTGCACGTCTCGTAAACGCCAGCGGTGTGGAGGAGAGGCGGCGTTAAATCCACCAGGGAGACATTTTTCTTCTCAGCTTCACCTCGTGCTGAAAAGTAAATGTTTAAGCGAGTGGAGATAAACAGCCTTAAATCACCGCCGCCGGCCGCGAGCGCACACCTTATGGGGTAGTGGAGGAATTCTGGGATATAAAAGTCGTCCTTTTGGCCGCGTCTCGGCCCGGATCAGGACGTGTGACAGAGCCGCGCAGACAAAGACTTCCAAACAGACTTGATTTAAAGGAGCATTCCGGCCCAAATCTGAAAACCCGGTCTTCAACCGTCGCATAAATCGTGACCTTTTGTTGTGGTTTGGACTTTTTTTGTCGGCATGACGACGGCGTTTTTGGGACTAATCTTCTCAAAAAACCCAAAAGCACCTGTGACTGCATCAACTGGCAAAATGCGATTCTTGTGACGACCGAGCCCATTCCATGGACGACTTTTAAGTTTCTCGGGCGAACAGGAAAAGCTAATAATTCAAGCTAACTTTAGCTAGCGTCGTTTTATTCACCGGTTCTGAGTCTCTCTCCAGAACTTCCCTCAGAATGCTACTATATTTTGGTCTTTTATCTAAGCACACTTAGTTAAGGCTGTTCAGAGTCACCAATTCACTGATATTGCATGTTTTTTTTTTGGACCGGAAGGAACCCGGAGTCACCAAACGAAGAAGAACATGCAAACTCTACACATCGGGGGGATTTGAACCCAAAAATGTCCGAAGCATCGGTGCCACCAACTTGTATCCAGAAAACTTCACTTTTGGGTGAACTATCCCTTTACGGTTCTAGTTCCCTGACCGTCGTCCCTGTCGATGTTTCCGGTCGGATCCGGCAGCAGGCTGATTCTAAAATTCTGCCGAGCTGCAGAACGCGGCCGGTCCGGTCTGTGGGAAACTCCATCTCGTCTGGTTCCTGATGAAACGGCGTCTTTGCTCGGGATGTAAACACAGATTAGACCCGTTGGCTTTTTGTCTTCCTGAAACCCAAACAAATCATTAAAGTAATCGGGTTCTGTCCAGCAGGACGGCGCTGTGTGGCCGCGAGGTTACTTTGGCTGATAGCGCCGCCCAGAAATGAGGGATGTGACCCAGCGCTGCTCCCGTAGGTCACCGTCAAAGTTCTGACCCTCATTAACATAAGAAGTTTGGCAAGACAAACAAGAATTTCAAGCTTCTGAATATCCGATGTGTCGGTTCCGGACTTCTTAAACCCGAGGAGATGAAATGAACGGATCGTTATGTTAATGAGGCGGGGAGACGTTTCATCTGACCTCTAGACAAACTTCTTCAGGTAGAGAGCGGAAAGCAGTGCCTTAAATGTGGACATGGAGGTCCGCGGGTTTGGGTTAGAACCCACGACTAGAGGTTCTAATCGCTCCGCTTCTCATACCCTCGGTCAACATGGTCACATGTGGTTCCGCTGGAGACACGAAGACCTCCTTCGGTACAGAAACATCCAGATTTCATGTAGTTCAGTCGTCATCAGATAAGAAGATCGGGTCCAGGCCCGTCAGAATTCAAACAGATTACCTGTCAGGTGGGTAGGCTGCAGCTGAATATTTGGTCCTGAAGTTCATATTGGAAGCAAGAAAACTGGACAAGAGTAAAGATCCGATAGACTTTGACAAGAACCAGTTTGTTGTTTCAAGAGGACTGGACCGGAACAGCGCCAGAACTGCTGGTCTTGTTTTGGTGTTTCTGGTTTGCAGTGGTTTTAGCCTACCGAGATTGTCTAAGGAAGGACAACCAGGGTCATGACTGACTGATTCTGAAGGAAAGGTGTCAGAACACCTGGTGACATCACGGTGACATCACGATGACATCACAGTGACATCACCGAACTGTTTCGAGCGGCAACACAATATTAAGCAGGTGGTTTTAATGTTATGGCAGGCCGGTGTACGTCCCCCTCCATACACCAGTCTGTATTATCATGAATAACGTTTTCCCCGGCGCCGGAGGAGATAACAGAACCAAATGGATCGGGCGGCGGCTTGATGCTTCGGAGATGTGTCATGAAACCCAACCAGAACCGACCCGGCCCAAACCCACGCATAGTTCATGTTCAAGTAATTTATTGTCATTCTACTAAGAGCGATAACGAGGTCAGGAGTTCTACTTCTGATCAGTCCAAATTAAAAAACAGCGTTTCTTTTTTTGAAGGATGAAGGTGTGATGATGATGAGTTAATGGTTGTGATCAGAACTTGTCCAGTTTGTTTCTTTTTTTTGTTTCGTTTCCATGGTTACAAGTTGAAATTGTTGCACTGGGATTTGGTCTCAGACGAGGCTTTCAGGGACGTAACTCCAAAAATGAGCCATACTTTTTTTCACATTTCACAAACAAACAAACAAACAAACAAACAAACAAACAAACAAACAAAAAAGCAACAACGACCTCTTTGAGATTAAAATCTGTTTTCCAAGACTCACAAAAAACTCAAAAGCTGCTCAATATATATAAATTTTAATAAAAAAGCCCTTAAATGTTACTTGAGAACTTTCATGTTTTTTTGTGTTTTAGTTCATGGTCACATGTTATAATGCAGAGAATAAGTTTATAGATAAATGTAATATTAATTATCGTTATTATTGTTATAAATATCATTGTATAAGATGAATTCATCGTGTTCTGAGTCACAAATGTTCGATATTTTTTCCACAAAACATTCCAATAAACTTAAAGGTACTTGAGAAGAAGAAGTTCCGTTTCCATGGTTACAGGTTGAAAACACGCTGATGATGAGAGGGGGGTTCATCTCGGATGAAGGTTTCTGGGTCCTGACTCAAAAAAAAGTTTGGTGTTTTTGCACAGAACTTCTCCAGTTTAGCTCAAAGGACCTTCTAGATATTAAAGGAGTTTTAAAAAACATTTTTATTTATAACGTTTTACCTCATATATGCATTTATTGAACTGGGAAAAAAAAATCTCCCTGCCTTCAACCTGAAGTCGGATCCGATCTTGACTGGGGACCCCGAGTTTTTCCTGCCATCAATACCCCTCAGCCCCTCACCTCCCCCTCTGTATCTCTCAGCTCCCAGGAAGCTGACGGGGCTCGGCTGGAGCCAGAGTTCTGCCCCATCCATCATCCTTATCAGGGAGAGGCCGGCTGAAGCGAGCAGCAGCAGCAGAAGAAGAAGAAGAAGAAGAAGAAGAAGAAGAAGAAGAAGAAGAAGGAGAAGAAGAAGAAGAGGAAGGAGAATGAAGGAAATTAGTTTTTAATAAAGACCTGAAGAACTTTCTTGAGCCTTTAGAGGAGTCGGTGTGCATGTGGTGCAGGATGGAGGTGGTGGTGCAGGATGGAGGTGGTGCTGGAGGTGGTGCAGGATGGTGCTGGGGTCAGCGGTGATAAGCCCTGATACAAACAGTCCCAACAGGCCACATCAAAAGACCCTCGTTTAGATTTTTTTTTGGGTGGTGGGGGGGGGCAGGAACGAGGACCGGGGGTTGTGGCGGTGCAGTTGCAGTTCTTCATCAAAGCCTCGACCCCTCCTGCAGGACCGGGTTCAGAACATCTTTTACAACTCGGGCTCAAATAAACAAAAGCAGGAATGTCCAGCTCCGGTCCTGATAACGAGTTTACGGTCGGAGCTGTCGGCTCAACGCCATAACTGGACGTCTGAGGGAGCTGCAGACGCTCGCGGCAGCAAGACACGGGACGGACAGCAGGACGTCCTCAGTGCCGGACAACAGGAGAATGTTTGAGGGGGGACACGTACTGTAAATAAAAAAACTAAACAGCTCCGAAGAACAAGAAAAAAAAAACAAAAAACAAGAAAATGGACGAATCACCAGTGAAGAAAAGCAGAAATTCTCCACCTTGTTGAAACATCAACTTCCTCCAACTGCCACAAAATATGATATATAAATATGATTATTTACTAATTCTAATACAACCAGTGGCAGCGTTTATATACTAAAGGGTAAGGGGCCGAGGAGGGAGCCCTGAGGGACACCCCCGGGTCAAAGGGGCCACAGAGGAGGAGGCCTTTTTTTTAAAAACTTAAATAGAATTATGTAACTTAATACAACCAGAAAAATAAATCCTTACGAAGGTCAAATAGATTATTTAGTTTAGTTGAGTTCATCTAATTAAAATCAACTATTTCTATGAAACAGAAAATTTCATCATGACTTAATTTTATATGTTGGATTTTTTTTCCTTTTTTCTGCTGGACCAAAAAAAAAAAAAAAAAAAAAAAAAAGTAATTGTGTCTAGGATATTAAATTATTATTTTTTATTGACTGATTGATGATTTAGAGATATTTGTGCATTTGTAGACGTATAATATGCTTTCTGTATGTAAAAATATATGTTTTTCTTTCATTTGGTCTGAAAATATATTCCTTAAATGTAGTTTTATAGAATGTAGCTCGCATCTAATCTCTAATAATCTTAATTAATCGTGAAATGTTTCCGGTTTTGAGCGACTTGATGCTTAAAAATAGAACTTACTAAATCTAAAAGGTCTGGACACCAGGAGAAATTATTGACAAAATATTAGATTTCAATATATAAATCAAATACAAAATGTGCATAAATTTGTTTATAGGTCCAGTTTAAAGTCAAATATGATATAATATTTTTCTAGAAGTATTTCTGGCTGCATGAAGATTTCACAAACCTGTACATTAAATAAAAAAAAACAATACAGGTAAATTAATAAATAAGTTGTCCAAAACTTCTCTTTAAGTATTTATGAGTCAAGTATTTAAAAAAACTTTAAAAGTTTTTTTAAAAAATTGGTTTTCAAATAATTCCTTCTGACTCTTGTTAATAATCAAGAGTCAAACTTGATCTTATATATTTATAATATTATAAACATATAATATTATTCTATGTGAATAAATAGTAATTTATTCACATAGAATCCAAATGACTATAATATAATACAATATAATATAATATAATATAAAAAATTATAATATAATATAATATAAAATAATATAAAATAATATAATATAATATAATATAATATAATATAATATAAAATAACATAATATAATATAATATAATATAATATAATATAATATAATATAAAATAATATAATAAAATATAATATAATATAATATAATATAATATAATACAATATAATATAATATAATATAAAAAATTATAATATAATATAATATAAAATAATATAAAATAATATAATATAATATAATATAATATAAAATAACATAATATAATATAATATAATATAATATAATATAATATAATATAATATAAAATAATATAATAAAATATAATATAATATAATATAATATAATATATTGGTTAAGAGTTTTCTGAAGCAAGTATAATACACATTGGGTTCTTGTTCAGTTTTTTTGCAGTTTTCACGATGTCCATTAACGTTTCAATCAGAGTCACATGACCAAATGACCCCGGAAGTTCATCTAAGCTAGCCCGGCTAATCAAAAGGTCATGACATGTTTCCTCGTTTTGTCTGTTTTATCCACTAAATGAGGCGTTTAAAAAAATACTTTGGACGCTGCTGCACTACTTTATGGGTAACAGAGCTAGGAGTGAAGCTACGCGGCGCTGAGAAATCGCCGCGCTCGCCACTTCCGGCCCAGGCCTGAAAACAAGCCTCTTGTTTTTCCAGGAAGTAACTTTGACCCGAGGCCGTTTTCCCTTTAAAGCAGCCAAAGACACTTCAAACCGAACAGATAAGGATCAAGAAGCCTTTCAGAGCCGACTTAAGTGGGTTTTGGTGGTTCTGTTTTTTTTTTTTTTAACAAACAAATCAAATAGATCCCGCGCTCCGAGATCGCCGCGGGGGGAAAACCTCATTCATCTTGATGATCAGAAAAGGCAGAAGCCCATCCATCTGGCTGCAGATGAATGAGCCTCTGCAGGCTGGAAACACAATAAACCCGCCTCTAATGGCGGATAGTTGTATTAAGGCCTGTATTATGGCTGCTGTGAGGCAGGCTGGGAAATACAGCATCATTACAGCCTCAACGCAGACGTGGATCAGTCTGATAACATTAAAGCTTCCTTTGTGTGGCGGCGGTCTGCTCTCCACCACCGCTAACTGGTTTTGGCGTGAGCCAGACGAGCAGCGGCTTTGATGCTGCGGCGCGTCGCTGCGGTCCGACTCTCGGGCTGACGGCGCAGGGCGGCCGCCGCTGACAGGACGAGCGTGGGGCTTGTTTGAACAGGAGGCGCTCGCTCGCCGTGTGATGTCATCAAAGCCGCAGCCGGCGAGGAGTTCATTCTTCCTGTATATGAAGTCCACTGGTTGAATTTGTTTACACTTCTTAAAAAATGGGAAGATGAAAGCGGGGCGAAAAAATAAATAGAATAAAAAGCTGTTGATCGGATCCTCGGCGGCGCCGGATCGGGTTCCAGAACGCTTGTATGTAAACACGGGTCTTTTATAAATGATGTGCACTGCAGAAAGAAATCATTCAAACGATATTTGTCGTGAGGCTTACTTCCTGTCGCCAACAGGTGGCGCTACCATCGTGAAAAACAAGAACGTTAGCGAGGGATCCAGATTCGCCCTGTCAATACGGCCACGCCTTTAAAGTTACGCGGAAACCTTTGATCTCTATTTTTCCTTCGCGCGCTGCGATCGTTTTGACCAAATTTCGTGATGATGTCATCAAATCTCTGGGAGGAGTTTGTCAAAGTTTAACACCTGTGATAACGATGAAGGTGTGGAATGAAAAAAGGTTCAGAGGGGAAAAATAAAAACTGCACATTGTTTTTATTCAGATTTATTAACAAAAGCTTCAAAAATGGGAAAATGAAAGAAGAGCAAAAATATATATATATTAAATTTAAGTTCTAAGTGGTGTTAATCAGGCCCCAGAACCTGTTTACCCTTTAGGGCCCCCAAACACCTGCAACTAAACCCACAATATGTCTGATCTCTTATTTCATACGCAGAGGCCACTACATGTAAAATATACTGTGTATATATATATATATATATATACATATATATATGTATATATATATATGTATATATATACAGATAGTATTCTAATTTTATTGAATTTTTTTAATTTGTCACTTGAGGCTTCCTTCCTTGAGGCACCTGCTGAGTGAAGTTCCAAATAAGGACCCAAAAAAGTCCTCAATCCCCTGCGTTGTACAAAAAATCCCCCTGATCGAACTCCTCAAATTAAATGTGAAGTTTTTTCTACACTATTTTTCATAAAAGAAAGGTGTCGAAATGAGTCAAATATAATATATATATAAAAAGTTGATTCAGATGCAATAACAGTAACAAAAAAAACAGAGTTTTTCATAAAAATGCTCCCCCTAGTGAGTAAAATAGGAACTATTAGAGTAGAAGGAAATATTCAAGATTCGGACTAAATTGGACCAAAGGTTAAAAGATTATATGTTCTTTAATGTCCTTTAATGTTCACACACAAGATAGAAAGGTACTTGTAGGTAAAACACACGATATGGTAGGGGGCGCTGTAGGGTCATTATGGGACATTTGGGGAGTCCGACTACTTTTGTCTGTATGTGGTTTTGGATTGACTTTGTCTGGAAACATACGATACAAAAAAATTGCAATAAAGTGTGACACCTTTATTTAAAGTTTTTTAATACGTGTTTTCTTTTATATTTTATAGGATTTTGAAAAGAACTGGTGGGAATCAGCGAAAGTGACATGTACGTGATGAGGATGAGACTATATGGCGTTTTAAAAAAAATAAAAACCCAGGATCCTCAGTTGAAAATATAAAATCGATTTAATTTACTTTAATTGTATTAGGGTCACATGACTTATTCATGTCGTGAATAAGTAAGTCTTATCTAAAAGAATAAAGATGTAAAAAAAAAAAAAAGTCGTATTTAAATGAGTTTTTATTTTATTCTCCCAAAAAAATTATTTCCATAAAAAAAATTTTTTTTTTAACTTTATTCTTCTAAATTTAGTAAAATCACAACATTGAATGAAAAAAAATCAAAATAAGGTATTTTTTCTGTAAAATTCCGACTTTATTCTCGTGAAACTATATAAAGTTTTTCTTAAATATTATGACATTATTCTTGCAGAAGATGCCTTAAGCCTCAAAAAAGAATATAAAATATATATATAATAAAAAAAAAATATATATAATATATATAAAATATTAGAAATAATGACTTTTATCTCATAAGATTAAAAATGTATTCTTGTCACATTTGGATTTCACTCTCCTAAAAATTAAATCCTTATTCTTACAATATCATGACTTTATTTCCTGTAAAATAAGAACGTTATTCTCATAACTTCCCATATTCTATTCTTTACTTTTCAAAAACAACCTCCACGACATTTTAGCAAAAAAAAAAAGAAAAAAAAACCAATTAGACTTTCCGTCTTTGAAATCCGCTCACAGGTTCCCGGGATCATCCTCCAAACAAACGCCATCACATAAATCACAAACCATCAGAAAACCGATTCTGCTCGGCGTGTAATCCGAGCCGGGAGAAGAATCTCTGTGAGCGGATCTTCGCCGCTCGGCCGGCCTCGCCTGATCGCCGGCCGCTGGTTGTTGTTTTCGTAAAGGCCGAAGCTCGGAGGCCCCCCCTGACAGATACACAGATCTAATTGGAAGCGTCTGGCGTTGTGTGTCAGCCCACAACCTCGGCGCTTCTGTCTACACGTACGGAGAGATTCCGACCTGTACACATACTTAAAGTCCAGTCACAGTATATCACGACCCGACGTCACGGGTTTGCTTTTACACTGATCTATTGGCTGTGAGAGACCGTGGGAGCAGGGAGTGGAGGCCGGTCGGCCCTCAGGGATCATCCACATTTGGTTATGAATCAGCGAGAGAGAGAGAGAGAGCGAGCGAGAGAGAGAGAGAGAGAGAGAAGAGTTTCAGGATCCAAGCAAACGTTGTGTTTTGGGGTTTATTATTTATATGATAGATGTTTGTAAAGGTTTAAAAGGACGACATTCGCCGAGATTAGGTCAAATACCCAACCACCCCTCCCCCCACCTGAAATTTAAATGATGATTTAAATCCATGATCGCGCAACAGATGCCAAACCTTTTTGTACAAAATGTTGTATTTTTCTGATACATGAGTGAAAATCTGGAACAAGCAGAACGAGAGAAAAAACTTCAAACAAAGTTACAAATCTCTGCTGGAAGGAAATAAATCTCTTTAACGATGTGATGATGCGCCGAGGTTTTGCGAAGGTTTAGGGAAAATGGCTTTGGGTTTTAAAAAAAGATAAAGTTAACATAAGTCGTAGAAATGTTAGTATTTGATGAAGACCGTCGTCGTCATGAAAGATAATCCTGGCAGTTAAAAAACCCAAAAAAACAGAAGAAGTTGTTTCGGGTGTTTTTTATTGAAAAACACGACTCCTACATTCACACCTTTTCTCCGACACCGCTTTTATTTTGGACAGATTTTGTAACGACGCGCATAAAGTCTAAAAACGCGGCTCCTGTGTCACATCAGATACGGGATTTCTGGACGTTCTCCAGGATCGAAGCTGATAAACGTCTGCCATTTTACAGATGTCATCCAGTCCCGACTAACTCTGTCCGTCCAAAGACGTCCAGAAGACACACAATGTCATTTGTGGAATAATCCGGTCATCATTTGGATCTGGATTGACAGTTGGCCCAGTAGATGTCATTTTAACCTGTTTTGTAGGTCCGAAGATATCAGCTGCTCAGTGGGCGGAGCCAAGAAAAACACATGTTTGACCTCTATTGAAATAGTTGAATACATGTTCAAAATATAAGTAGGTTCCAAATATGTATAGGTTCAAAATATATGCAGGTTCTAAACATATGCAGGTTCTAAATATATGCAGGTTCTAGATATATGCAGGTTCTAGATATATGCAGGTTCTAGATATATGCAGGTTCTAAACATACACAAGTTACAAAAATTTGCACGTCCCAATCCAGCACAGGTTTAGAATATATATGTCGGTTCTAAACATATACAGCTTTTAAATATAGTCAGATTC